>PYAF01000967.1:409875-427546 GCA_007407185.1 Glycine tomentella | reverse complement strand
CATCATTCTTCCATTGCTGCTTGTGAAGATCAAATCATCAACATAGAGAGAGCAAATAAGGATATTACCTTCATCTTTCTTCACATATAATGTAGCTTCGCTCTTGCTTTTAGAAAATCCATTTTTGAGGAAATAGTTGTCAATCTCCTTGTACCAAGCTCTTGGAGCTTGCTTTAGCCCATAAAGAGCTTTCTTCAGCTTGTAGACTTTGTTTTCTCCCCCTTTCACCAAAAACCCTTCTGGTTGCTCAACATAGATTTCTTCTTCTAGCTTTCCATTCAGGAATGCCGACTTGACATCAAGTTGATAGATTCTCCATTGCTTCTGCGCTGCAAGAGAAATTATGGTTCTTATGGTTTCCATCCTTGCGACGGGAGAGAATGTCTCAAAGAAATCAATCCCGGGTTTTTGAGTGAACCCTTTTGCAACAAGTCTTGCTTTGTGCTTCTGGACTTTGCCGTCTGGATTGATTTTTGTTTTGTAGATCCACTTCAGGCCAACAATCTTCCTTCCTTGTGGTTGATCGACCAACTCCCAAGTATCATTTTTCTCGATCATATGTATTTCCTCCTTCATTGCTTGCCTCAAAACATCATATTTTGCTGCTTCTTCAAATGTTGAAGGCTCAACAACCATGAAGTTGCAATTTTCGTAGATGTCACTTAACTTTCTTGCTCTCAATGGAGGAGAATCTCCATCATCACTTGAGTCTTGATCTCCCACTTGTTCTGGCTCTTCTTCATTTGTGGGTGGAAGTCTCGATTGAGTGACTTGAATATCATCAACTTGTTTTTCCTTCCAATCCCATACTGCATTTTCATGGAAGATAACATCTCTACTAACAACCAGCTTGTTAGTATTAACATTATACAGTCTATATGCTTTCGTGTTAGAACTGTATCCAATGAATATGCATTTCTCACTTTTAACATCTAACTTAGTCCTCTTTTGAGAAGGAACATGAGCATAACAAATGCAACCAAAAATTCTCAAATGACTTACAGATGGCTTTCTTCCGGTCCATGCTTCATATGGTGTCATGTTCTTCACTGCTTTTGTGGGGCATCTATTTAAGATGTAGACTGCCGTAATAACAGCTTCTGCCCAGAACTTCTTTGGCAAGTCTTTCTCTTTTAGCATAGCTCGAGAAATCTCCACAATAGTCCGATTCTTTCTTTCAGAAATTCCATTTTGCTGAGGAGTATAGCTGGCTGTGAGTTCTTTTTGAATCTCTTCGTTTTTGCGGTACTCTTCAAATTCTTGTGAGGTGTATTCACTTCCACGGTCACTTCTTATCCTCTTTATTTTGCAATCAATTTGCTTCTCAACAAGGGCTTTAAATGTCTTGAAGATTGTCAAGACATCTTATTTTTCTTTCAGAAAATAAACCCAAGTCATTCGTGAATAATCATCAATAAAGAGTAAGAAGTACCTTTGTTGCCCCAATGAAGGCATCTTCATAGGTCCGCATAAGTCGGTGTGAATAAGCTCCAATGGTGCACGAGTTCTCCTCGATCTTCCTTTGGGGAATGGCTCTCGATGTTGCTTGCCCATTATACAAGCTTCGCACGGATTCAAGTTGTTTAGAATTTCTGGAAGACCATTCACCATGTTTTTTTGCTTGAGAAGTTTTAGCCCGTTTAAGTTGAGATGGCAAAATCTTTTATGCCAAGTCCACGAGTCATCAGTAGCTTCAGCTCTTAATGCTTGATATTGTAGCTTCAGAGGGAAATTTCTATTTCTCTCCACTGTTACTTCAACAATTGGATGCTCGGGCTTCTTGGAGTCATAAATCCTGCAGTGATTGTCTTGGAAGATGACATTATAGCCTTTCTCCATCAGCTGGCCAACACTTAATAAACTGTGTTCCAAGTCAGGAACTAGGAGTACATCATGGATGTATTTGACTCCCTTCTTTGTAGCCACTGCAATTGTCCCTTTTTCCTTTTGCCTCCACAACAGCTCCATTTCCCAGTTACTTTAGAGTTAACTGTTGTGTCTAGATTTAGGAAAGCTTTTTCATTTCCAGACATATGGTTAGTGCACTCACTATCAATGTGCCATATGTCATGTTTAGCATGAGTGACTAAGAGGGATGTATAAAATAAATTTTTTTCTTCCTTTTCTTCAGAAAAATTGGCTTGCTCCTTACTTTTATTTTTAAATCTGTAATTCTTCTCAATATGATTGAATTTATTGCAGTAGTTGCATTTAGGCTTTCCTTTATGCCAACAATATTCAATTGAGTGATTATTTCTATTGCATATCTTGCAAGATGGTTTAGAATTGGTACCTTTTTCATTTGAGTACTCCTTCTTTGTTTGCCGATCTTGTTGTCCTTGAAATTGTCGTTTGTGTTCTCCCTTCTTCACAAATTTATAATTTCTCCTTGGCTTTGGACTGAAAAGCATTCTCGCATGGTTGTTCTCCTTGCTTGAATCTTCTCTTCTCATGGGCTTGAAGAGAACCCAACAATCCTTTAATCGTAAGAGTGCTAATATCCTTTGTTTCTTCAATCAGGGTGACAATATACTCATATTTATCTGTCAAGCTTATGAGCATCTTCTTTACCACTTATTGATCAGTAATATTATCACCATAGTTTCTCATTTGATTAACAATCTCCATTACTCTAGCATGATAATCTTGTACATTTGCAGAATTATTCATTTTTAAATTCTGAAAATCTCGTTTAAGAGTTTGGAGATTGATAATTCGTACCTTTTCATCACCGTGAAATTCTCCTTCAAGGATCTCCCAAGCTTCTTTGGATGTCTCTGTCCTTGAAATCCTCATGGAGATTGATTTTGAGACTCCCATTTGAATCTTATTCAAGGCACTTGCATCCTTGCATCTTATGACCTCCAGTTTCATCTTCTCGTCTTCGGAAAGACCATCTTCATCTTCCAATTCCTTAAAACTTGTTTTCACAATATTCCATAAGCCTTCTGCCTTCAAGACTGTTTTCGTCTTGATCTTCCAATAATCATAATCTTCACCATCGAAGAATGGAAGAGACAATGTAGAAGAACCAACACTAGATTGTGTTGAGAATGACATGATGAAAATTGAACCTGCTCTGATACCAATTTGTTGGATTATTTTTGTAGGAAATATTTTTAGAAGAGGAAGAGATGTAGAGAATTATTTTTATGGAATGAGTTGCTACTGCAGAGCTCAAGAATGTATTAGAAGAAATGATTAGAAGTTGTTGCAGATGTAGTTGTTGTTGTTATTGTTGTTACAAATGCTAGGATCTCATGACTATTTATACTAGTCCATGGATGCATCTAGATTTATTTAGAAAATAGAGAACCTAGAATCTTCTACTCTAGTGGCTCATTATCATATTCTAGAATCATCAAGTACATGGAAAATATAGAGTTCTCTATAATCATCAAGTGTAGGAAAATATAGATTTCTCTAGAATATCTAGAAAGTAGGCTTCTCTAGAATATTCAGGAGAGATGTAGCTAAATGCATTAATTCCAACATGGTTTGATGCACACATTTCTTAGAAACCAGATCAAACAAACTGAAAATTTGATTGAGTAACGTCATGTCGGGGATGACTTTGTCTGAAAACACTTCACTATTTCTGGCTTTCCAAATGAACTAGCAAGAAATAGCAAAGAGAATTCCATTAACACCTTCAGCATGTCGCTTCAGCCTACTCAAATTGTCTTCATTTGAATCATGATCATGCACGTTCAAATTCAAGAGATTCTGAGTTCTTGTTGGTTTTGGACAATCTGCTAGGAGATGTAATATAGATTCTTGAATGCCACCACACTGGCAACGACATGAATAGTACGTCACTAGTAATATGCATGTTAGTACGAAATAACTAGTTGGAAGACTTTGTTGATCACTCAACTGAATAAAGTGTTTGATATGTTCTGGTAAATTGATATAGCCCACACCCAAGAGCCTCTCCCTATAGAAGTAACAGTGGGCTAACGAGCTTAGGATAGCCATCGAAAAGCAAAATTGGCAATGTAAGCACCATATCAAGAGTGACCCGATATAATTTCGTCATGAATGACTGGATTGAGAAATAAGCTTTGGACTTCATCCTTTAATCAATCTGGAACTGTCATGTTCATAGTGTAACATTAACAAAACTCACATCCACATCCTTATCTTCCAAATGCTTGCAAATAATACCCCGAGAAGACCAACGATTGTAGCAAAGAGAGACCTCCGCTCTACCAACTCGAAACATGGAAACCCTACTCCAAATATTGCGCATAATGTAAGTGGGAATAGAGTTAAGCACAGACTTACAAAGAGTGACTCTCCAAATTCTATGGAGCAGCTTTGCTTTCCAACCTGCTAACTGAGAATTGACCTTGTCCAGAATAAAGGAGAAATGGCTTCTCTTCACCCTCCCAAAAATTAAGGGAAGACCTAAATATTTACCGATATCCATGGTATTATTGAAACCAAGGATAAATGCAATTTTTGGGTTTTCTTCCGAGAGATATTCTTTGATACCATGAACTTGGATTTATTTAAATTGATTTTGAGACTAGAAGCTTTGCAAAATAGATCCAAGGCCTTTTTAATTAACCACACGCACCCTTAGCATTTGCAGATGAAAAAAAGCAGACTAAACCTTGTTTAGCAATAGTTATTGGTTGCCAGGAATTATCATTTACCATTTCTTGAATAAAGCAAGCCAATTGTTCCATACAAAAAACAAACAGGTATGGTGACAAGGGATCCCTGAAGACGGAAGACCCCTAACTAGAGCAAAGCCTTCAAGCACCTCATTATTCCATCTTAATGATAAGGCAGTAGCAGAGATGTAGTTCATAATCAAGTTAATAGCTGCAAAAGGAAAACCAAAACAAGACTGTTACGTAAGAAATCCTAATCAACTTTATTATAGACTTTTTCAAAATCAATCTTGTATATAATGAAACCTGACTTACTTTAAATAAATGACATTATTTAAATATTTTAAATTTGATGTAGTATTACATGTTTTAATAAATGGATTATTAGTCACTTATTTAATATGTGGTAAATAAATTTTTGTAATAATAATTTTGTATATATGGTTAAAATTACATTATTTTTAATATAACTTATTTAACTTCTTATTTAAAATATTATTTACTTAATCACAAACAAAAATATTATTTAATTAAAAAATATTCTTAATGTGGTTAACCTTTCTTAATGTAACATATAAAACCACATATAAATATAAAAATAAGTCATGCTAAGACATATATTAATGAAATTTAATACCACATCAAAATTAAAATATTTAAAGTATTTAATATTTTAAAATTTTTTTTTATTAAATATTTTTTATTTTTCATTTATTTAAAGTGCCCATGAGAGAGAGAAAAGTTATTTCCAAATATTTTAAGAAAATACAAACTTTGACTTCAAAAAGAAAATACAAACTTCTTTTTAAAAAAAAAATAAACTTAGAGAGAAGGAGGGGGTAGAATTTATTTTAAAAATTAATCAACTAAACCTATAAAGCGCAACGGAGCAAAACTCAACACTCACGTCACGAGAGAATTTTATTCTGAAAAGCCTAACAACTTTGACCTCAAACATGACGGAGTCTAGCATACGCAAGCTAAAGGTTTTGCGTATCATGTGAAAAGAATATGAGCCATTGAATTCATTTTAATTTTCATCATACGGTTCTTATTTTTTAATTTTTTATTTTATTTTTTCTCTTTCTTTGATGATCTTCCCTTTCTACCCTTTTTCTTTTACCTCTCTTCTCTCTCCTCGTTCCGTGTCTAAATCTCCATCTCCTCCTTCTCTTTCATGTCCCTTATCTTCATCTCCGTCGTCCGATTCTGATTCCTCCAATTTGAACGTCAGAAGAAGCTCGTTGACGAGGTTCCTGAACACAGCAGCAACAACAAGTTCCTTCAATCGGAACCAAAAAATTTTTTAAGCTGAAATTAGTGACAAAGAGAAGGTACGTACCTTGATATCGTCGACGTCGAGAATGAGAGGGAAGGACTGAGGCGGTGATGCGGTGGCGACGAAGATTCTGTTGTTGTTCTACTGGGGCTCAGAGAAGAAGAAAGAAAGGGGGTGCGGTGCGATGGTGGGGTGGGAGGTGCGGTGCAATGCGATGGGAGGTGCACGGTGGGTTTGCTCACAAATTAGAATGAAAATACATGGAAAATGCACAGTGGGTTTTCTTCACTTGCTCACGATGGGAGGTGCACGGTGCGCCTGGATTTTTCTAGAAGGGCGGATGCGACGACGAGGAAAGGGAGGGGAGGCGACAGTGGGCAACGACGGCGACAGGAATGGGGTCGGAAAGTGAAGGGAGGAAGCAAGGACAAATTAGTAAATGACAGAAAAAAATTTAATCTTTGAATATAAAAATATTATATCAAACGGTTAATATTTGATTCGCATGATACGAAACATGTTTAGCTTGCGTATGCTAGACTCCGTCCTCAAACATTGGATTCATCCAACGGCTTACAAAATTGTTGGAGAGGGACAGAGACAAACTTGCTGTATAGAATCTAGATTCATAATTAAGTATAATATATATTACATTTATATTTATGTGACATTAATTTTTGTTTCAATTTTTTTATAGATAATATTTTTAGAGTATGTACACAGGTATATATATTTTTTAATTAAGAAAGACTTGTATTATTTCATCAATAATAAGACTTTCAATACATTGACACCTTTAAATATATCCTTTCAAAATAATCGTTGATTTAATTAACAAAAGATAGTTCTCGATTCTTATTAAAAGTTAACTCAAAAGATTAGAAAAGATAGCAGAAAATAAAAATTCTCTAATCAGATTTCATAAAACATCACTTGATCTTTAAAATGTGCATGATAAAACTTAGTAATAGCTTAACGTATTAAAATTTCTGAGTTGGCAAGTAAATTAGGAACATAATAAACCAGACATGCTCAAATAAACCATAATGATAAATGGGTGAACCTCCATGGTCACTAAATATAGATAAAATAAGTATCATGTGTTATAAAGAGTAGCAAAATATAATAGGTATCGGTGAAACCAATAAGTAACATATGTAGCCCAAAATAAGTATAGTAAAGTGGTAATGACTAATTAAATACAAAGGTCTAAGAATAGGTCTACCCATCCCAAAATACGCATAACTACAAAAATCTAAGACTCAAATCAGTCACCTATATCTAAGCTCAAAGTCAGTTATATCCACAAAAAGAATTAGTGTAGTTAGATGTAAGAAGTTTCCTAGTAAGACAATAATAGTTGAACAATTTTTGAGATAAAAGTGATCTTGTTATATTAAACAAACATTAATTTAAACTACAACCTGACTTAATGACAATCCATACCAATGAAGAAGTTAGCTTCACCCATGACTTTTTTATGAGGGGTATTTGGATTAAGATTTTAAGAGATTAAAGTGATCTTGTTATATTAAACAAACATTAATTTAAACTACAACCTGACTTAATGACAATCCATACCAATGAAGAAGTTAGCTTCACCCATGACTTTTTTATGAGGGGTATTTGGATTAAGATTTTAAGAGATTATTTTGACATAAAAAAATGATGTAAATTTTATATCTTATGTAAGAATGTTATGACTTATCAAACTTTTTATTAGACTTTTATGATTAAGATTTTGTAGTTTGAATTTTAATGATTTATATCGTAAGAATTTAAAATATTTGAAAGGATTATGCAGAGTTTTTTTTTTTTAATAACTATGTAGATTTATAAAATTTGAAAAGACTCCATGATCTTTTAGAAACATTCAAAAATATAAGAGTCAATGAAAAAAAATGATAAGATTTGGATAAAGAAAACTAAAATCAAAACAAAAATTTTAATTTTCTGATAAGCCAATTGATTCTAGCTTTATATTTTCCTATACTAGCCCTCCATGCATTAGCATCTTCTGTTCTTGCTCTTGAGTTTGATCAATGGGTTCAAAATTATGGTCTTCATTACCTGGTAAAAGATGAAGATCATACTACTGGTTTACTTGCAAATTTATCACAACGACATTCTTTGCAAAGAACTAAAATCAATACAATTTTATTTTTTTTGTATTTTCTAATAGATAACTAATTCTATAGCTTCATATTCTCCTATACTAGCTACCCACCCATGCATTAGCATCTTCTCATTCTTGCTCGAGTTTGAATAATATATAGGTTCGAAATTATTGTCTTCGTTATATGGTAAAAGATGAAGATCGGATTGGTTCACTTAGAAATGCATCACAATGACATTCTTTGCAAAGAAATTTATGAAGTGTTGCACATTAATGTTTATATAACATTCAACAATGATAAAAGATGATGTGCAATGGGAGAAAGAAAATTCTAACAAAATTTCAAAGATTTTGGTAAGATTGTTTGATGGGTGTGGTAGTTATACATCCTACTAAAAGTCTCATAAAATTTATTAAAATTCATCTTAAAAATAATTCATCAAAATTTGTATATTTTTTAATATCAAAATACTTTTTATAAATTATAAAAATCTTAATTGAATATTATTGAATTTTGTTATACTTCTTAAAAATTCTAATAGTCTCTTCTTTCTCCCATTGTAATCCAACTATCTACTATCTTCCCAGTTGTATTTATGATATTATTTATAATGAAATGCTATGAGTTGGTTTCTGTAATATATATATATATATATATATATATATATATATATATATATATATATATATATATTATTGCATCTCATGATAAAAACTTTAGCAAAATATTATGCTACATTCCGTTTATAGAAGAATTTGGAAAAATATGGTAGATAATATATCTTGGAGTCAATTAAAACCATGTCTAAAAATAAGAAATTGTTTGGATTATCCATGTCAAGAGTGTTCCATACACGAATAACTTGCACTTTAACCATCCAACAAAGTTCTATAGACTAATATTGGACTGGCAAATTAACTTATGCATCAATATTTCTTTCTCCTTTTTTTTTTTACCAAATGCATAAATACTTCTAAACTTAGAATGAAAGTAAAACTTCTTAGATGAATAAATTATGTCATATAAATATATATCTATAAAAAAAGTGTTCATGAAAAAAACTGGCTAATCTTCTTATGTATCTAAAAGAAAGTAAAACTTCTTAAGATGGTAAAATATAATGTGTACATGAATAATTATTAATGAATATAAGAATGCATAACTAGCTTGTGAACCATGCATAATCTTGGCAAACATATATTAAATGATGGGAAGCATATTGTACATTAAGGTCGTCCCTCTGTAACACTAATGGTCTGGTGGGGACACTAGCTACTTGTGAACTCATCAGATTCATTTCGTTTAATATATTTGTGTTGCCTATAAAAAAAAATATAATGTACGTTAAGGTTAAGTAAGATTGTTAATATATGCCATAAAATACGTAATCCATGAAAAATATATTGTATGAATAGTTTAGACCCTTTCAAAGGTATGTTAATTAGTAAATAAAATAATAAAGAAAGAAAGCAATTGAGAATATCAAATGAAGCAAAGGTTAAAAAATAACATAAATTACAAACACAACTAATAATAGAAAAGGAATCGTGTGTTTTGTCAGAGATGTCTTAGAAGAAGTATCCACCAAACAAGTAACTATTGGGAAACAAGAAAATAGGAATAATAGGATAAAAAGGAAAAACATATACTCTGTCTTGACAGACAACCATGCTTTTTCAGGGGGCTTCATCAGGGTTCTTCAATTGAGTGTTGCTTTATACACTATATAACATTTCTTATACACTATATAGCTACAGTGAATATCCGAAAGTGCCCTTCTAATTATTTTGCTTGAGGTGTTTCCGGAAAGCGTATATGAAACGGATTTACCAATCCGTAAGGATCAATTGATCCGGAAAGCCTTGATTTGGTCCAAAACGGATTATTGAATCCGTAAGACAGTATGGTAAAAACGGATCCGTTGATCCATGAAATGCCTTTATTGTAGGAAACGGATTTATTAATCCGTATTATGTTTGGGGAGAGGCTACGGATCATGTAATCCGTAGGTTATATATGCTTGCTACGATACGGATCAGTGGATCCGGAAGTTGGTTGGATCATTGTTCTTATGGATCAATGAATCCATATGGAGGCCACGGATTGTTCTTATGGATCAATGAATCCATATGAAGGCCACAGATTGTTCTTATGGATCAATGAATCCATATGAAGGCCACGAATTGTTCTTATGGATCAACGAATCCATATGAAGGCCACGATTGTTCTTATGGTAGCTCCATTCTCGGCGACGCGAAGAGGTAAGTATGTGCTAATACCATGCCAGTATACACACGGATGCACTCATCCGGTGGCTAAAAAATGCCTTGCGGATCCACTGATCCGTGTGAAGGCAAAAAATTCCTTGCGGATCTACTGATCCGTGTGAAGGCCCAAAAATTCCTTACGGATGCACTGATCCGTGTGAAGGATTGCCAGGCTTAATACGGATCCAATGATCCGTGGGAAGTTATTTTCAAAAAGTTTTTACAAATTTCGCCTATTACGGATCAATGGCTCCGTGCTCATTCTCGTACACGGATTACATGCGGATCCTTCAATCCGTGAGATACCAAGGCCTTTCTTACTACTAATCTAACTACGGATTATTCAATCCATAGGATATACACGGATTAATTGATCCGATTGATACGAATTATATACACTATAAATAAAAATAAACAAAAGGGCAGTTTTGGCTTTTTAAAAAATTATATAGTGTATAAGAAATTTTGTATAGTGTATAAAGCAACACTCTCTTCAATTTGATAACCAATCAAGACCAAGCTTTTTTTTTTTTTTTTTGTCGTTCCATTCGGTAATTTTGATAATGTGGTTTTGGTAGGGTTCTCTTCTCGTCATTGCTTCCATGGTTTACTCCATAAATTTGTGCTGAATGGATAGAATTGAGTTTCTAAGATGAAGCTTAAACTTCTGAAGATTTAATTTTTAATTTTTCACTTGTACTAATGGGATATGCAGTTGCATAAAATTGCTGTGAAATCATCCTAATTGTAGTGCTTTGGAGCTGTGTTATCTTCATTCTGTATTCATTAGCTTCTACAATCTTATCCCTTCTGTATATTAGATGCTGACATACCCGTTCAGTATTTCTATTTCGAAAAGGAATAAAGCATAATATTCTGTAACTTATTCACCTCTACATTTCTGAGGTCACTATCAACTAGCATAGGATCTCCCAACTGAAATCCGAGGAAAGGGGTTTGAGATTGTTTAATTTGTTCCTAACTGGTGCAAACCATGTAGTTGCTGCTGGTAGTCTTAAAAATGCAATGTCACACTATGCAATGAATTGCTACAAACTGAAGTACTTGGTGATTGGATATTGAAAACATGGACTGGCCTTAACAGTGCCCTCAATTACACCATAATAAATAAGGTTTAATTTTTATGAAATTCTTGTTCGAAAGCTTTTCTTTGAGCTTTTATCCTATCTTGAAGGTAGCATATATTCCGACAAATCAACCAGGATAGTTTTTTTCAAGCGGTGAAAGGGGAGAATGTTAAAAAAAAAAAAAATTATAGTAATAAATCAATGGCTAAAAAATGTGAGGTTCAGTCCTCCAAATTCAACAAAACAGTTTATAAAAAAAAAAAAGACTCTAGATTGCCCATGGAAAACTGCCACAATATAAGGTGGCATCTTAGACCCTATATTAAATTGAGAGAGAGAGAGGTTTTAAAATCGTTGGAAACCATTCCATGGTTATTTATTGATTTATTGATGATTATTCCTACTTGGGGACGTTAGTTGCATTAAAAAAAAAAAAAAAGCCTATTACATCTATATGGGAAATAAGATAAATAGACAACAATAACCAGTTCCGTTTTATCAAAGAAAAAAAAAACAATAACCAGTTCCCATTGCACAGCAGCCATATTATACATTATATATCTACTATGAAGCCTTTTCATTTTCTATCTATATGTACACTTTCAATTCTGACTTTCGATCGACAACACATTAACATAAATTAATGGCTGGTATAACTCCTATTTTTGGCTGGCATAAGAATGCTATCCTAAAATCATTAACATTCAAACTTCGACGCCATTTCTGTTGTTAAATACCCCATCTCGGGCATAAAAGGTAGATGTCTTTCTTTTATCTTCATCTCTTTTCATTCTCATTTTCTAAAAACTTCCTCACGCAACTATTATTGGTCTCAAAGATGAGTGGAATGCCTAAAATCTGCATGGAATTCATTTATCACATTGTTGTGTTCTCAAGGTAAAGAATAAAATTGCAGCATTATAATGTAAAAGTCTTTAAAATAGAGAGGCAAGACAGTTACCTCGATCAAACTACCAGCACTAAGACCCCGCACTTGTCCTGTAGCAATTTCTTTGCCATTCAAGAATATACATCTCTTGCCAAGATTTTTAATAATGAAAGAACCATCTGCTTCCAACTTTATTACAGCCTATCAGATAAAAAGTAATTCATAGTTCATAAGTGGAGGAAATTTGAAATGTAAAAGAATTAGAAAATTTCTCGATTTTCTCCATGAACAAATATTATTCTAGTCCTTGCTCAATATTGGGCTTGTGCATAAGAAAAATGATAGAGATCTAGACATCATCATAATACTATTTAGTTAAATTACCTGAAGATGCATAACAACACCATCACATTCCAAATAGATTGATAACATCTTTTTAAAAAATTGTTATTTGTCTTGCTCCAGAAATATACCAATCCTTTAATAGTGATTTTGTTACTAGTAAGGACAAAGATCATTTCATGTTTTTTTTCAAAAAATGATAACAAAAAGCCTTCCCAATTCCCCCCTGCTCCCCTGGAAAAATAAATATATGAAATTACAAGGGCATCTATATCATTAGCAAAATCAACCATGAACATGAATTTCGCACCCAAAACTTCTTAGAAATCTTACCTGTCTTCTAGATATTCTGGTAGCCACTTGCCCTTCTTTCCCCAAGTCAATATCAACACGTACATCATTTGCTGCTCTGCCAAGTATAACCTGTGAAATACAAAGAGATTGTACAGCTGAGCAAAATTATTTATATTTTATATTGGGAATAAGCATCACAAACTACTGGAACAATACCAATTAGGCAAAAACCAAAATCAGTATTTTATATTTAGTAAGGCACACTAAAAGGGCGTATCATTCAATGTATTACAGTTCACCCTACTAAGGATCAACATTTTTTCAGAGATGCAGAAACCACTACAGAATCCGATGACTTTACACATTAACATCAACATCAACAGTACCTTTAATCCAAGTTAATTGGGATCGGTGGTAGATGAATCCAATGATAGATACGAGAAAGTTGAAAAAAGAAGAAAAAAACGAAGGGGGAAGAAAAAGGAGAAATAAGACAAAAAAAAGAAGAGTGAAAGGAGGGAATAATGAAAAGAAAAATAACTATAAAGGGACTATCTGAAACATAGAGATAATAATGGATCTAACCCTCCACCAAGCTTATAGCTTTTCTCCATTCCATCCTAAGACACACCTTCCGCCAATCTATATCTCACTCCATTAAGTCTTGTTTAATTACCTTTCCCCAGATAAGTTTCGGTCTACATCTACCTCTCTTTGTGTCGAGCTCTTGGTAACAGACTCTTGTTCTTACGGAAGCATCCAGGGACCGTCTCATTACGTGTCCAAACCACCTCAATCTATGCTCCTTCATCTTTTCATTCACCGGTACTACTGCTACATTTCATCGAATATCTTCATTTCTTATCTTATTCATCTTCGTATAACCACACATCTACCTTAATATCCTCATTTCTGCTACCCATATTTTATGTTCATGTTGTCTATGTGCTGGTCAACATTCAGCTCCATATAACATTGCAGGTTTTACAGTTGTTCTATAGAATTTTCCTTTTACCTTAAGGAGAATTTTGCGGTAACATAAAAACCCATATGCACTCTACCATTTTATCCACCCTGCTCTGATTCTATGATTTTACACAACTATATTAAAACAATGGTAGCCGCAAAAGGCATGAGCAACTAACAGTCACAAGACCACTTAAAGCTAGTCTGTTTCTATTTTGTTTCCCATATCACCAGAGTCAAAACATTAATGGTTATGCAATGATAATTGGTCCATAATTGTGCAAGACAGAAAATCATAGTGTGGAAATAACAATAGCATGCAAACATTCCTTAAAAGGTATCAAACACATTTAAAATAAAAATCACAACATTCATGAGTGACATGGGAGGAAGAAAATATAGGGAAAGATTCATTCTTCCATATTTTAAAGGAAAATAAGAACTCGAAATTCAAAATTGCACCTTGCTTGTTTTAATGTATTTCTTAAGGATGTGCCCATACACTACGGCAAATGCACCCTGGGATGAAATTGCTCTTCCCATAGAGGACTGAGCACCTTGCTCCAATCTCATTATAGTCCTCTTACTTTCTTCAAGTTGATATCGCAAGACTGTAACAAAAGACTATAATATTAGAAGACGACCATCATTAAAATACCTAGACATTGGTAAATCCTATGAGGAACAATGTTAGTAATAAAACATCATAGCACAAAATTAGAATCTATATTTTAACCATAACCATTGGTATTTGAAACTTTGGCAGAGACCAACCAGCATATTATTAATAGACAGAAAGCTTATAAACAAACTCGTAAGTCAAAAACTTTAAAACCAAAAAACAATCAATTTTCATTTTTATTTAAAAATTCAAACAACTAATTTTTGAACTAAAATTAAAAGCCTTGTGGTTTGCTGCCTTATGACTGGGTTGGTCATAGGTTCTACACTTCTAGTCACTGAAACAACCCCTCCACTTACAGTTCTAAAGTTTTGTAGAATTAGCCCTCCCTAGATCCCACATTAGGGGTAGGGAAACTTGTGCAAGAGGCTGCCCTTTTCAAACTAAAAACATTAAACAGAAATATGATATTTTTGTTTTATCTTATCTAGTCAGATGATTTACCTTCTCTACTAGCATTTGGCTCTTGATCCATTGGAGATAAATCCATTTCAAGAATCTGACAGGCAACATCAAGAATATGAGATAACTTAACTAAATATGGGGAATTATTACCATTCAATGCAACAAATTATACTTACCATTTCCTCAACATCAGAAAAGTTAGGAAGTTCATCATCATTATCATTATCGTCGCCATCTTCAATATCACCTCCTTCCTGATCAAGAGATAACTGTTTTGCTTCTGATTTAGATAAAGCCTTATGTTCCTCAGCCTTTGCATGTGCAGAAGATGGAGCATTAGTTTCCTGTTTATAAGATACAACTTCAATGAATTTTTCTTAATAAAAGTAAAATCATAAATTAGTTCCCTAACAAATTTTCCAGTTATTAAGCACCCTGGAAACAAAACATTTTACCTCTTGTTTCAGATGTCCATCTGAGGCAGGCATCACAGTTGCACGAACTAATCTGCTATGACTTGGGTTGATGTTGACATTGACATTGTTATTCTGTCTTGAAACAGCAGATATAGAGTTTCTTTCAGGATTTTCACTTTTCAGTCCAAGAAGAAGAGGTCGGTGGCTTGAATTCACATTAGGCACCAACCCCTGTCGAACTGTTTGCAAAGCTGCAGACTGAGAAAGAACAGCTTCTTTCTCCAGGCTACCGTCCGACTCATTTCTTCTTTTATTATTTATGGAAGACTCCAAACAACCCAACGCTTCAACAACTGGTTGGGATTTCAGAGGCACCAACTCAGGAACTAAAATGGGTATATCTGTAGTGTCATTGCTCGGGATGTCAGTGTCCTCAGTGTTAAGAACACAGATCATAAAACCCTGACTTTGTTCAGTGTGAGGAGTTTGCACAGCACCATATAATCCAGCATTGTTTCCAGACTCAGAAACACAATGTTGATCAGCACAACCACCACCTAATGGCTCACGGCCATCACCATCACCATCACCCTGAACATCACAGGGAGAACTCAACAGAAGCGAATCGATATTATCATAACTAGGCTTATCCTTATCCGCAACCATCACCTCCTTCCTATCTAGATCCATAAAGGCAACCTCATCCTCATTTACCGAGTTCAAGAGACATTCCGAATCGTTCTTGGCATCATCTCTCAATACAGAAACAGGAGCATTTAATCTCAGCACACCATTGCCACACTCGCCTTTCGAATTCACTCTCCCTTCCAAACCGCAACTTTTACCTTCAACATTAACAGGCATATCAGGCAAAGAAAAACCTCAATCGTTTTCTACATAGGAACATCACTAACTGAATTGTTCATAGCATCACTGTTAAAATTAAATTATCCCTACCATCACACCCCTCAGTCACGTTCTTTGCATCGGAACCCGCCACACCGTGCCGGCACCGGCGCAGTCTTTTCTGCATTGCAGAATAATGCTTCCGAATGCTTTCAGATTTCCTATTCTTCCCACCACCACCTTCGCTGGTCCCAGCGCCTCCCCCGTACTTTGTCAACTCCAAATTCACCATCACAGCTCTCGCCGCGGCGGAAACGTCCGGGTCGTACAGCAGCGCCTGCCATCGATCCCGCAATTCGGTAACGGAAAACCGCCGCGAGAACCGGACCGCTCCTTTCGCCAGCGATTCCAACGACGCTCCGCCCTTCACAACACAATCAACCAGAATGCAAGTAAGAAACAACACCAACAAAAAAAAAAAAAAAAAAAAAAAAAAAAAAAAAAAAAAAAAAAAAAAAAAAAAAAAAAAATCTTAATTTCACAAAATTTTAAGGTCCCAGAAAAACACACAATTGAGTAGTGGAAATTGAAGAGTGGAAAAGCGAGAGGGTAGGGTTTGTGAAAATTGAGTACCTCAATGGCGTTTTTTAGGAGAAAATCGTCTTGGGGAAGCCAGGGTTCCATAGCTACAAAGAATGGGGTGAAGAGTTTCGAGAGAGAAAGAAGCGAAAAGAGAGAGTGAAGAGTTGAAGTTTTCTCTTCTCTGTTTAAGAGTGAAATTGGGATACAATAATATGTAAAGAGATAAGTGAGAAGCAAAGGAAATAGCGCGCAGGGGTTTCACAACCTCAGCCTCGTGAGCATCGTCTCCTTTCTTACGACATATTCCCACAAATGATTCCCTCCCTCCTCTCCTGGTATTGATTCACTGTCATAACAGTTGAGTCACCAGCAAAACGGATATGTATAACATTTCTTTTTTCTTTTCTTTTTTTTCCTTATGTGCATTAAATTAAAGTATTTTAAAAATTATTATCTCTCTCTCCTCGTTTAAGAAGTTTTCAAATATTTGACTTGTTTGGCTTGTTCTAAAAAGAAGTAAAATGAATATTTTGGATTTTCTTCTTCTTATGCTATATTGAATTACATTAAAATAATTTTAAATATTTATAATAGTTATTGTTATGGGAGTATTTTAGAAGAGAGAGAGAGAGAGAGAGAAATATTAATCACAATAGTATTTTGGAAAAATACATAAATTTAAGATAAATTTATTATTATCAATTTAATTAATTATTTTTTAAATTTTAATAAATTAGATAATTGAGTCTTATAATTTTATAAATAAAAATAAAGATAGTATTTCATAGAAAAATTCATTGCATAAAGCATATATTGAACTTTAATTTAAAATACAATATTATTTTAATACATTCACTGAATGTTATTTTATTTTTT
>PYAF01000967.1:351991-409775 GCA_007407185.1 Glycine tomentella | reverse complement strand
AAAAAAACAATAGCTTATATTAATTTTGTCAATTGTTCTGTTTGTCAAATAAAATAATTTAAAAAATCAACTCATGTAACAATAATAAAAGAAAAGTAACTCAAATAATTAGTAAGATTTAATCCTACATATGATCGATCGATAAAGGTCGAGCTCAAGAGAAATGACTAATCTTCACAGTGTATTAAATCAATGTTTGATTTTTTGTTGAAAATATATCAATATTTAATGGCAGATGATACCTTAAAAAGATTATCTTAAAAAAATTATGAAACACAAAAAAAATAATTAAAAAATCATCTTTTTCATTTCAAAAGGGTTAAGAAAACCTTTTAAAACCATAACAATAGTTTGTAAAATAGACTTTAAACTATCACATAAATTGTCATTGCATAAATCATATATTGAAATTTAATTATTTCATTGCATAAAACATATATTGAACTTTAATTTTATAAAGTAAATATTATTTTAATAAACCAATGAATATTATTTAAATTATTTTCGTTTTTCTTTTTTTAAAAATTAATATATATTTATTGAGATATTTAATTACTTTTGTGTGTGTGTGTGAGAGAGCATGTATTTGCATGCATGTTTACTTAAGAGTGTCAAAAGGGATAAGCCTCAATTACACGGGTTGACCTATCACGAATTAAGAATTAAATGGGTCGAGGTGACCCAATTTACCTTTAAGTAAGTCATAAAAATACCAACCTGAATTGTGTCGCCATGGGTTGGTGAGTTATACGCATTGGCTAATCAAATTGTTAAAAAATATATATATTTAAAAATGTTTTTATCATTCTTTTTTTATAATAAAAAGTGACATTTTTTCCATTAAAGGATGATTTAAATACAAATACAAATAATAGGAAAATGTCTCAAATAATCATTCAAGCATCTAATATTATAATTAAAGAAACCATTCAAATGTTTCAAATACATACCATTAAAAAGTCTTAAAAGACCATAGTCAACGACATTAAAGTCTTAAAATTAAAAATATCATTAACATTCTATTATATTTTAGTAAACATTAGAATAAATTATAATCGTATCCCTTATGTTTTTCTTAAATTGCACTTGATACCCCTCCATTTTTATATATTATTTTTATTCTCTTCTAATAACGTCATTAACGAACATCAATTGAAACATCTAAGCAGACGAAATTACCAATTAGAGTAAATTACACTCGCACCTCTTGTGTTTTTCTCAAATTGCACCTGATATCTCTCCCTTTTTATACATTATTGGCCTCAACAGACGTGTTAAGACTATTGATGTCACTGGCCTCGACGACGCCAGTGTCCAGGGAACCAGATGCAACGATGATTGTGGCCAAAGCTAGACGGAGGACGAGGAGGTAGTGGAGGTGGATATGGCGGTGGTGGCGGCAACTACGATGGTGACAGTGGCTACGGTGGTGGTGGTTGCTTCGGCGAGAGTGGGTGTGTCCGGAAGTCGTGTTGGTGAGTGAGGACGACGATGAGGAGGAAGAAATAATGTTGTCGTGAGAGGGGGAGGAGAAGGAGGTGGTGATGGTAAGTGAAGAGGGGTTGTTGAAGAAGATGAGAGTTTGTAAAATTCAATATGTGATTTTGAGGAAGAAGATGAGAGTATTTTAAACATAAATTTTCATTAAAAGTCATGTGCTCAGCATATATTTACTTTATGTTAAATTATTAAATTGTGTTTAGGAGGGAGGGGGTCTGAATGTAATGTGAGCTAAACAATTAAGGAGTTTTTTGTAAAGATGCAAAAAAGGAGGGGTATCAGGTGCAATTTGAAAAAATCACAGGAGTGCGAGTGTAATTTACTCTAAACATTATTACATTTTTTTAGTTAAGTGAGTTAAATGGGTCAATCAGCTCAAATCCATCTGACTTGTAGATCAAGTGAGTTGGGTTGATTTTTTTGCGTTGTAGAAATTTAATTTTTTACCCAGCTCGAACCCATGGTGAGTCGGGTTGACTCACTAAGTTCAGGCTCTTTGACATCTCTAAGTACACTATCTATATCTATATACATATATAATTTATTAATAATCGAGACTTTCTTTTTTCTTAAAAAAGAAAATAAATAACAAATATTTGAGAGGATTGTCTTTTAATAACTTTTTTCATTGTATACAATTTTTTAATCATAATGAAATTATTGATGACTAATTTTCACTAGAGAATCTGGTTGATCACCTTTATAGGGTATCCTTTTCCAAGCATGGTTTTTTTTCATCCACAGGACCTGAATCTAAGGTCTTGCTTAAGGGAATTTAATCTAATGCCACTTGAACCAACAATATGTTATTTATTTATTTGTATATATACTTCATTTTCCCTTTCAAAATTAATATATTTAATGACACTAATACTTTAAAATGCACTTAATAATATTAATAAACTATTTCATTTCATAAAAAGTTGAATAAAATTATTCTGATCAACATTTACAATTCAATTTTGCTAAATTATTATTTAATTTCTATTAAAATTTGAATATAGTAATATTATTACACTTTTTGCTTAATGTTTCATTTTTTCCTTTCAAATTCAATATGCATTTAATGATGTATTAAATTATTTATTTCCCTTAAGATGTGTATATACTAATAAATAAAAGAGAAAAAGTGTTATGCATTAACAATGTAAAAAGTTTTATACAATTATTCAATTACAACTCATCATGTATGATAAGTTTGTTGACTTTTAAAATAATTATTTTAAAATAATTCAAATAGTAATTTGTGAATGAATGATACTGTAAAACTATTTTACACTATCAATGTATAGACATTAAACTCTAAATTATAATAGGGTTTATTATCTTTTTAATCTTTAAACATTTTTGTACTTTTTGGTTTTAGTCTACTATATTTTTATTAATAAAAGTTCCTAAACTTTTTTCTTGCTACCACTTTTAATTTCTACTATTAAATAACAATGTTGCTGGTAATGAAAGACTCATGTTACCATTCTAATAACTTGTCACATCATAAAAGAGTATCTTGAGGATAGTCATGAGTAATTTTTTAGTAAATTATATTGTTTTATATCTCATCATTTCTTTTCAACGAATTTGATAATTTTAATGTAAACACCTAAAAGTTGAAATAATTGTTTGTCAAAATGATACCTTGCCTCAAATCATTTTATTTATAGAAATCTTGTCTTGATGAATGCATTGAAATCTCATTAGAATTAGAATTATAATTTTTATGTTGGAATTGTGAAAAGTTAAACCACAAAATTATAATTATAAGTTGAATATTTTAATGAGAGGGTGATAACACAAGTATAAACGAAATACTTAATTAAATTTATTAATATATTTTATTTATTGAATTTAATAAATATAATGATAATTATATGTATCTTAAATGTATGATTGTTTAATATAATTTACATATTAAATAAAACATAATTATAACAAAATTTATTGCAAACTTATATATATATATATATATATATATATATATGTATATTTAAATATTTATTTTCATATTATTTTTAAGAATAATTTATAAAATATATTTTAAAATATAAAAATTCAAACATATGTTAATATAACACGCATACATTACAGTAACATTTATTTCATGATTTCTATTTCACTGAATTGAATTTGGTTTAAAATTATGATTTCATACTTGGATTGTGAAAAAAATTGAAGCACGAAATTAAAATGATAACTTGAATTCCAATTTTAACGGTAGTGGTGATAGCAAAAGTATTAGGATAGTACTTAGTTAATTTCATTAATATAATATTTATAAAAAGATATTACATATAATTTATTGAATAAATTGTAGTTTCACCCATATGTTTTTTTTTTTTGGAATTGCGCTAATACTCCTTAGTTAATATTCCTCAGTTAATGTTACGGTCATTAACTGCAGCAAGTGGATACAAAGAAATGTCAACGGAAAAATATCAGGTGCATTTTTCTTAAAACATGTAATTTGCTCTATTATTTAACAAAGCTCATCGTTATTAGTCTTATTAATTTTATTGTTAAAACTTAAAAAAATATATTTATTTTTCTAAAAAAAAATTTATTATGAAGATGGATGATCAATCACTTCAAAAAATCACCTTGAAAATCTCATAAAATGATTATTTCTTATTTGGAAATATAAGTTAGATGTTGAGACATTTTTTATTTAAAAATTATTTCTTTAATTTTCTTAAATTGATTTAAAGTGTTTTATAAAATTAAATTTTTTATTAAAAATAGGCTTTTTAATAGACTTGTAGGTCTAACCAGGCTTTTAAATAGGTCAGGTCAAGCCTAAAAAAAGCCTATAATAGATAAATAGGTCAGGCCAAACTTTATATTTTTAAATCAAATCAAGGTCAGGCCTAACCAAACCTGGTTTGACCTGACCTATTTCCACCCCTACTTACTAGTATTGATATTACTGGAACTGTTTTTCCTGTTTTGTACTAGGAACATACACCACAAAACAAAATGTATTTCCATTATGTATAATAGAAAATAGAAACATTTTACTGAGGGACATCTTTCAAATTTTAAAAAAATAAAGTTAAAGCAAGGGGTTACTAATAGCAAAAGGGAGGTGTGAACAACAATCACCATACAAATAACTTGAATGGTATTTTGGGATTGAAAGTATTCAACATTGTTGGACCTCTTGGGCAAGGGTTTCAAAGACAAGATTAACGAGCTAATATTCCCACTATAAAAAATGTTATTCCCATTACCCACATGGGTGGATTTTTACGTAATTCTAAAATTATTCTTCTCATGGAAATATGGTTATGTGATAGATTTGTACGACAAATCTTGTTTTCATTACACACTTGTGGCTAAACAAAAAAAATAACAAAAATACAATTTTGTTGTATAGTGTAAAATGGAATCATATTTCCATTGTTTTATTTAATTTTTCACCCTCATGTGTGCAACGAAAACATGATTCTATTTTATATTATATAATAACAAAATCTTATTTATGTTGTTGGCTCAACATCCCCAATACCAAAACAACAACCACCTGACACCACAAACTCGATCACCATCCCAAATCCATTGACAGTCACAAAGCCAAAAAACAGATTCAAAACACCTCACACCCAAAACCATAAACCCTCAACAAACACATACAACAAAATACAAAACGATAAACCAAGGGCAAAGGGAACTGTTCGATCTCGATGGGCAAGATGCGTGTGGTGCTACTCGGACCTCGATGGAGGCGAGGTGGTCGATGCAGCATCAGGACTAGTCCTGATATTTTGTGGGTCTTGGGCAAACAATAGATAGGGCCCCCTTATATATGTGTATTTTAAAATTAAAATGTGTTTTATAAAAAATAATGAAGACAAACATGTGATTTCCATAAAAAAAAATGACACATCTTATTACATTTGTGAATAAGATTTTATTAAAACTTTAAAAAGATGTATTACATTTTTTTCTTCAATAAACTCTCATGTTATCTTTGTATCATCAACAAAATATTTTAAAAAAATTGTCGCATCTCCTATCATCTACAAAATAAAACACACAAATTATCATTAAAAAAATGGTTTCTTCTAGCATTTTGAGATGCAAAATAATTAATGATAACATTAATGTTCTCCAACATATCCTTCTCAATGGATAAAATTGCCAAATCCTTCAACATTTTTTATGAAATTGATGATCTTAAGTAAATTTTTATTAACTTTAGCTTTGAAAAACTTCTTTCAGCTAATGCGATGATTAAAGACATAGTTAATAAAATTTTGTAAGCAATTGAAACATTTGAATAACAATATGCAGCTTTGATAAATTCAAGAATTTCAATGGCTAACATTAAGTCATCAGGCAAAATCATTTTCCACACTTTCAATTCAGAGAAAAAATCATATAAATCAACATATGATACATTACCATGAGAATAGGTACAGTGAACTTTAGCACATCGTTATCTTAATTCAATATCATTTATTTATTTTAACTTCTTTGAGTTAAACAAAAATCCAAAAATATTTTCAAATATTTTTAATTGGCCAAAAATGTTCTTTAAAGAAATAATAACCATGTTTGCAACAACTAAAAAATAATTAACTCTAAATGACTCATCAACTGATTGAATTTCTTCATCTTCATTATTCTCATCAAATTGTTTCTTCCTAATAACACAATGTTTTGTTGGAAGGATAGACTCTACATTCATATCTTGATTATCTTTAGCAACATTCATACTAGATGTGAAGCCTTCATCTCTATAATTTTCAAAAAAGCAACAATACTTATTCTAATTTTTTTATGGTAGTGTCAATACATATAGACTTAGATTGTAATTTCTTGTTCACCATATTAATAACAAATAAAATGTCATACCAAATAATCATATCAAGCAAAAACTCAAAACTCTCAATTGCATTAGTCAAACTCTCCGCCTCACTTTTTTATTTAGCATCATCACAATTTGTAATCCCAACAAAGATAATCTTATTTTGGGAGCCTGAAATCTAATAGCTTTAATATTTTTAATTCGAATCTCTCACCGAATATTAAACCAAGAACATTGTCAAGCAAAATTTTCCATCTTTTTGGAGAACTCAAAAATAATGAATATATGCGTTGAACAATTAAAAAAAAAAGTAACAACTTTAACACAAGAATGAGCCATATCTCTAACAAAAAGATTGAGACTATGACAAGCACAAAGCATATATAATACTTTAGGGTTTATTTCAAGAAATCTCCTTTGAACTCCTTGGTGTTTTCCTTTCATATTAGAACCATGATCATAATCCTAACCCCTCACATCATCAATTTTTATTTTATTATTTGACATATTTACACATTGTACTATTAGAGTCATTTGTTCTTGATGACTGGTATCAAGTGTAAAATTGAGAATTACAGAAAAATATGTGGCCTCTTTAATGATCTTTATAATGGAACTTCTAACACTATGGGCAAAAGTGAGATCAATTCATTTTGAATTTTAATGTCTAAGATAAACATAATGAATTTCATGATTTTGAATACGTCTAACATGATCTTGCATTATCAAATCAAATTCCACAATCATTTTAATCAATCCCAAAAAATTACCATTATTATCTAAAATACAACAAATTACATTGGAAAATGGGGTTGAATAGTGTGTTAGTCAAAATATAAAACCTTTTCAAAATAGAAGATGCTATAATAAATAAGTCTATAAAACCCTCGTCTAGTGACAAAAGGTAGATTGTCGTCCATTGAGATGTAAAACTTCTCTTTTAGTAAAAACTTTGTGTGCAAAGTGAGACAGAAATGGACAATGAAATACTTTAATAAGCTAATGAAGAGCAGTAAAAATACTTTATTTTATACTGGTTCACTCAATCTGAGTTACGTCCAATTCTCCTTTACCAATCAGCAAAAGGTTCGACTAATCAACCTTGATTACAATAAATATTCTTTCCTGTCACTTCTGACTTACAAGTATTCTCAAGGTCACTCCTGGCACAATCCTTAGACTCCCCCTAAATCTAAGAACACCCAAGTATTGTTTTGTCACTAAGTCACTTCCGTCTTTCACAAATAAAAGTTTGATATAGAATCAAAGATTCTTTACAACACTTAGAGAGTGAATTTACAATAAGGTTATTATCTTTCACTAATACTTTGTATACAACAAAGGATAGACTCTCTTAGGCTCAATGAGTTTCTCAATAGTTGTTATTTCTCTCGTTTCTTGATTCACGACTATTGTCTTTCTATGTATGTTTGTCTCCTTTATTCAATCTTTGATGTTGAATTTATAAGGTAGAGAGACACTTGTAATTACGGAGAGTATCTTTGAATTTGAATGTTATGACTGTTGTACAGATTAATCTTTGTTTCCTGAATTAAGCGAATACTATGTATTTCTATCTGATAGGATTAAGACTTTTCATATTTTTCATTCATAACTTAATATGACCGTTAACCATATAAAAAATAAAGGATAGTTTCATATATATGTTCCTTTTAACCAAAATCATATAAACTTGAATAAATAGATAATTCAAATAAATGTTTATTCCTTTCGCGGTGTGGATGCATTGGATGAGTACTTCATGCTTCCAGTAGATGAGTTATCCAGTAATGGATGGGTTTCTCTTGGTGTTGCTTCTAGTCATCAAACTTGTTGACTTACAGGCAATAGTGTGATTAACATAAATATATATCTTTGTTTTCATCAAAACATAAGAGATGTCTAGGTCGTCCATTGATGGATCGTCCAATGTCTAATAATCTTCCCTTTTTTGATGATGACAAACTATATAAATTTTGAGTAGTGAATATAACAAGTATATATAAGAATAATTGTAGTATGAATGACAACACATTAGAATGCTATGTTTGGTAGCTTTCAACTCCTCCTAAGTCTAATATGCATGTGCATGAGTGGATGCACTTGTAGACACATGATATATTTATCAATTTTATTATTATTTCTAACTCCAAAACATGTGATACCTAGTAGGTAGCTAGAATTACTCATGTGCCCTTCTATCATTCTTAATTTTAAAAAAAATGCTTAAATACTTTTTTAGTCCTTACAATTTAGTATTTTTTTGGTTTTTAATTCTTGTAAATTGTGTTTGTTTTATTTTTCGTCCCTATAGCACTATAGATAGCGTTTTTTCACTATCCAAAACGATATCTAAATTGTTTTAAGGATATAAAAATATATAATTTACAAGGATTAAAAATAATTTTTTTTGCAAGAACGAAAAATAAAAGAAAATGCTAAATTGAAGGACTAAAAAGATATTTAAATCTTTTAAAAATATTTTGACAAAATGTTACAAACTCACTTTAGGAATCAAATTTCAAGTTTGAATTATGAAAAAGAAAGTTGTTGAAGTTTTGACTAATATTTTAAATGAGTTGAATTTAAAGTTTGAGTTTGATTTTATTAAAACCTAAATTTACTTATTTACGTTTTGGTTATTCTTTTCTTCTATAAGTTTTTTAAATGAAAATTTGTTTAATATTTTAACATTCAGTAAATACTTTTATGCTAAAAAGTAAAATAATCTAATAATCAAACCAATAAAAATTGAACTTGACTCATTTATATAATTAAATTTAACTATAAATATGGACAAATATTTAGTAAGCTAAGCATCAATAATTTACAGAAAACTGAATTCATTTACATCCTTAATTTTGTAAATACCTTTCTTATTTCGGTAATCCTATAAATAAATTTTAAAAACAAAAATCATAAATTCACAATTGATATTGATTGTCATACGAACATACCACTTCCAGCAATCCAGCTTCTATGTGGATATCTCGTATCCGAAAACTAGCATTTCGCCTCGTTAATCCTCCAGGACCCAAATAACTCAATTTTCTCCCATGAACTATTTGGGTCAATGGATTTGTTTGATGTGCAGTGTGCCTATCCCTCTCGTCTCGAGTCTCCACTCCTCAGTTCTTAGTCACAAATCACAGTCAATGTAGTAAAAAGGAAGTCTCACAAGAAAGCAATTTGGTGTAGTCCTCTTGCAATTTTTCATGTCTTTTATATCTAAACTAGAAAGAATTGTATCTGTTGCCTTTCAATGTAATATTTTAGGAGAATCTAAATGTTTAATCCATTAACAACTTGGAATTTGTGTTTAATTAATTAAAAATTGAACAGGAGAAGAGAAGCTAAAAGGTTAATGTAAATAGAGTAGAATTTTTTTCTTAAACAATCAGAGGTTGATTTTTTTTTTTGGCCCCTATGAGTAATGGGCCCAGGGCAATTGCCCTTTCTTCCAAGCCTCATGCAATTTGATTTAGGAGTCTAAGTGAATCGACTTGACTTAGATTTGATCAAACTCATGATTCAATTCAATCAAATTTAAATTGATTGATTTTGACCGGTTTTCTAAGAAAAAAATGAAACCCAACCCGTTTGTAAGCAATTTGGGTTGAGTTAAGTCAACAGTTAAAATATTTAATTTTATTTGTTCCTTTTTAAAATGCAATATTTTTTATAAGCAAACATTTTTATTAAATGAATCAGACACAACTATTTATTGTTAGATTTTTATTAAAAGAAAATTTTGTAATGTTGCTACACCACATTCCAAGTGTATCTAGAATAGTCATCTACAATAACAAGACCATAACAATTTCCTCCTATGTCATAGTTCTTGAAGGACCAAATAAGTCCATGTGAAACAATTCAAGAGGTCTAGAAGTAGAAACCATGTTCTTACTGTGGAAAGAATTTTTAGTTTTCTTTCCTCTTTGACATGCTTCACAAATTTTATCCTTCTCAAACTTAAGCTTAGGTAGACCAATTACTAAGTCCTTTCTTACTAACTTGTTGAGATGATGCATGTTAATATGAGATGTTCTTCTATGCCATAACCATGTCTCATTTACTTTACTCATTAAGCAATCAGTTTTATATATGAATGCATGGTCAATGGATAGAACATAAATGTTACCCTTCCTTTTGCCAATATGTGCAACTTTGCTAGTTTTGCCTTCATGTATCAAGCAAGTCTCATTGTTGAAGGTGACTTTGAAACCCTTGTCACACAACTGACTAATGCTTAGTAGATTGTGCTTTAGCCCTTCAACATAAAGCGCATCCTTGATCTTAGTGGTTAAGCTGTCTCCTATGTTGCTTTTCCCAATAATTCTGTCTTTATTGTTGTCCCCATAGGTAACATATCCTCCTTCTTTAAGTACTACATCTGTGAGCATGGATATGTCCCCAGTCATGTGTCTAGAGCTTCCACTATCTAGGTACCATATTGATGATTTTGCTCTAAGACACATCTGCACAAATCAAATTAAGAAGAGAAAGAAGGTCCCCAATTTAAGTTGGGTCCAAAGGGGTTAGTTGTTTTCTTTCTTTTCTCAACCCATATGTATTCTCCATTTGGAACATAAAACCTTCTAGCAAAGCACTTATATGATGTATGACCTTTTAACATACAATAATTGCAAGTAGGAGATTTAGATGAATTAGCATGAGAAAATCTATGATAGGCATTTGGTTGATTGTGTTGCCTATGGTACTTATGTTTTTGAGGTACAAACACAAGTTTATCTTGAGTTTTAGCTCCATGTTTATATCCCAAATCATAAGTATCACCAGCATATTTTTGGACACTTAGCAATTCATCTAAGTTACATTTGCCTTTGTAATATTTCCTTAGCAAATCAACCAAATAACTATTTTCAGTTTGCAAAATCATATTTTCCTTTTCTTTACTCAACTTGTACTCATCAAATTCTTTCTACAGTTCATTGCATTATCAACCTTAGAGATGGCTAAGGAGCATGTACATCCATTTTCCTTGTAACTTGTAAGAAGTTTGTCATGTTCCTCATTCAATTTACAAAGTTCTTCTTGCAATTCAGCAAGCTTGGATACATGCCATCTTAAGTCACCCTTAAGCTTGTTGTTTGCTTTAGCTAGTTTTTTAACCTTCACAATGCATCTCATGAAAAGCATCAACTACATTTTCAAATTCAGAATTTACCTCAGATTCTGTACTTGATGTTTCTTCTTCTTCACAAATGGTAGATGTAAGGCATATGTGAGCTTCAACTTCTTTTTCTGAAGAGGACTCAAAACTTGTGGATTCATTATCCTCCCAAGCAATGTAGGCTTTTCTAGGCTTTCCATCCCTTTTTGATCTCTTCTCAGCTTGTGGCTTCTTTGCTAATGAGGGGCATTCAGACTTTATGTGAGCTTGCTTTCGACATTCAAAGCAAGTGATAGGGGAGGGGTTGTTGTTCTTGTTGGTACTGTCAGTTCTTTTCTTTTGTTGTGGTTGCCTTCTGTTTTTATTTTTCCTCAAAAACTTGGTAAACTTCCTTACAACAAAATTCATATTCTCATCATCATCATCTTCACTTGAATTTTTTTTTCTTTCAATCTTTGAAGGTGCAGCTTTTAATGCTATACTTATATGCCTTTTATCTGCATCTTCACCATGAGTTAATTGAGACAATTCAAATTCATACTTAAGGAGCTTACCAAACATAGCTGCCATGGACATCTTTAATAAATCCTTTGATTCTTTGATGGCTGTGACTTTAGGCTGTCATTCGCTTGTTAGGCATTTAAGGATCTTGATGTTCAGCTCTTCTACATCAAAAATCTTCCCTAACCCAAGCAAGTGATTCACTATGTGGGTGAACCTAGTTTGAAGCATTGAGATATTCTCATCATCTCTCATCTTGAACATTTCATATTCATGAATGAGAGTATGTTTCCTTGATCTTCTCACACCATCTGTACCTTCATGCGTTACTTCAAGTAGTTCCCACATTTCTTTGGCGCTTTTACACCTAACAGTCCTGAAAAATTCATCGGAAGATAATGCAAAAGTTATCATGTTCTTTGCCTTGAAATCATATTGAGTTGATTTCTTTTCTATTTCAGACATTTCATCTCATTCTTTTGGTATTGATTTGCCATCAACAACTTTGGTGGGAATGAAAGGGTCTTTCTCAATACAATTCCAAGCACTCGGGTCATTTGACTGGATGAAGATTTGCATTCTGTTTTTCCAAAAACTAAAATATTCTCCTTCAAATAAAGGTGGTCTATTCAATGAGGCTCACTCCTTGAATGTTATTTGATTAGTATTTATTGTCAAAGATTTAAAAAGATCTTGAGCAAATTACAAGAACCAGCTCTTAATGCCAATTGAAAATATAATGAACACTTATGCAAATAAACCAAAAGGGGGGGTGAATTGGTTTTACCTCAGAGTTTTAAAATTTCCTTTCAAAATTTATAACAGCGGAAGACTTCAAAAGGATAGTATCAATTTAAAACCAATTAGAAATCAATTTACTTCATCAATCAAATTACTCTTGTGCAGTAACCAAGTTTATATGATGAACAAATTCTATACTTTAAGAATTTAATGAAATATAAACTGAAATATAATGCACGCAAGATTTATACTGGTTCACCTCTCAACCCCGAAGGCTACATCCAGTTTTCTTCCAACCAAATCTTGGTTAGAGTTCCACTATAACAAATATTTGTTCTTTACAAGCTTACAAAATGATCTCTCTTACCCTCCCTAGGTAAAATTCAAAATCTACTCCCTATAGACTTTTCAAAAGATCAAGAACCAGAGATCCCCTCTCTGTTCTTCCCTCTAGAAACCCTTTCTAGAAAAAACTTTAAATAATCCAAATGTTATATGGAAATACAACACAATTACACAACAAATATCAACTAAACACAAGCTTTAGGTACAAGAAAGATATCACTTATATTCCTCAGTAATTACAATGATATAAATGATTTAATCAACCTGAGATTATATGTAAAAGATGACCACCACTCTTTCTTAATTACTTTCTTTAAGCTCTAGCTTGAATAAGTCTTCAATCCTTGAGTATCAAGACTAAAAACTCAAGTAAATCTTAGGCATGGCAGCGGGACTTGAACCTGTGGGTACCCACCTGAATCCGCCCCGATTTTAATGGGAAAAATCAAATTTTTTGGGTTCGGGTTTTCCACGGTAGCCAAAAGCGGGGGCGGGAGCGAGGACGGGTATGGGGTTACTGATACCAGCCCCGCCCCTGCCCCGTAATAAATAATATTAATATATATATATATATATATATATTATTTTCTAATTTTTTAATTGAATTGATTGATTTTGTTTTGTAATTTTAAAATTATGATCCCATATTTTAAATGTGGGTTTGTTATTATTATTTTTTTGTTATATAATTAACTTTTTTATCCGATTTTTCAATAAAAAAAGTTATATTATTTTTTTATTTTTTAAATTTTAATCAAATAGCGGGGACGGGGCGGGGCGGGACGGGGAAAACCTAACCTCCAGCGACGACGGGGATGGGGATAGGTTTTAAAATCCGACGGGGAACGGGGGCGGGGGCGGGGACGAAGACGGGGAATGCAATACCCGCCCCTGCCTCGCCCCGTTACCATGCCTAGTAAATCTCAATGACACTCAACACATTTGATTATCTCACTAATTTTAGCCTTGGGTACACTTGAGAACTTTAGAATATGTATATCACAAAGTTTGCACGAGTAACTTTTTCTTTCTTACTTTTTTTTCTTTCAGACTCAACTTTTCTATTTATAAAAAAAATGTTTTAACTATAATCGATTAATTTGTCAACGTAATCGATTATTTTAACTATTGTAATAGATTATTTTATCCATATAATCGATTAAATTGTTCATCAGAAATATGAAAATCTGTTACGAATAGAATAATCGATTAAATCACCTTGTAATTGATTAAGCCAGAAAAACTAAGTTTTACAATGCACACATGTAATCGATTAAGTACCCATTTAATTGATTAACACAGACCATGCCTAAAACTTAACAATGCATATTTAATCGATTACTAAAATCTGGTAATCGATTAAACCAGATGAACATGCTGTGTAAAATTATGCAGAAGCTTATATAATCGATTATTTCCCAAGATAATTGATTATCACAGGAAGTTTCCAATTCTATGTAAAGTTAATTTAATCGATTATGAGCCAGTGGTAATCGATTAAAAAGTTCATAAGGCATTTTCCATAAAGCATTCACATGTCTGTAATCGATCATTTCACCTAAATAAACGATTAAAGCAGTGAAGAAATGTTTTATACAATTCCTAATTGCCTTTATGAAATTCTATAAGTTTGTTTATTACTACATGATTAATTCCTATCAAATGAATGTATGAATGCATGAATTATCAATAACTAATAAGGATTATAAAGCTTTATCTAATGAACCAAGCTTAAACACAATTACATATGCTATCAAATTGATTGGGCATGTAAAATATCAAAACTCATTTACTTCAATCATCTTTGAATCCTTTGCTTCAGCTTCTTTGATTCTAACATATTTGAGATAAAGAGTTTCAACAAACATAATAAGGATGAGTTTCAAATACTTTTTTCTAACGAAACCAATGAGACATTACGAACTTTACTCTTTGTAAATATATTCGAAATATTTTTAGAAGCCCATCTGAAGTGGCTTCAGTCAATAAAACTCTTGTCGCTTTGATCCTTAAAGTTAAGGATGCATTGATGCTTACTTAATTCAGGTCGATAAGTCTATATAATCAATAGTTAATTAAAATTTGATTTTTAAAATTTAAAAATATATATTATATATTACATATAATAATAATTTAATAAGTGACATCCTTCAATAAAACCCTTGTCGCTTTGATCCTAAAGTTAAGAATGCATTGATGCTTATTTTATTCAGATCGATAAGTTTGTATAATCAATAGTCAATAAAATTTGATTTTTTTTAAAATTTAAAAATATATATTATATATTACATATAATGATGATGATGATGATGATGATGATAATAATAATAATAATAATTTAATACAAATGAACAGGTCAACGAGTCAGCAAGTTCAAATATTAAAACCTTTGATCTAACCCAAAACTCAATGGGTTGATTGGTTTGGTTCGGATCTGACAAAACATAAAAATTATCTAATCCAAATTGATTTTGTTAGTTTAGGTTAATTCGAATTTGTGGATGATCCATACCTATTTACACTCCTAATTTGATTCAACCTATTTGAGTTGTGTAGAATCATGAAAGACAATGTTGTGAATCCTATTTACATAAATTAGATAGAGTTGTGTAGAACCATGAATTCTTTGAAATAAAAATATCAATACTATATAACTAACGATTGATATCATATTAAGCAAGATACGTATGTTAATCCTATTTATATAAATTAGATAGAGAAAATAAATTAATAGTGAACAAATTGAGTGAGTTTTTTTTTTAAAAAAAAAAAATTGGACGAGTTTGTTTAAATTTAAAAGAAATAATTTTAAAATAAGTGCTTCTTAAAAAAATGTTTTTTTAAAGAAAATATAGGAATTGTTTCTTTAAAAATCAAAAAACTGTTTATTTTAATTAACTAACAAAAATTTAAACACATAAAAAATAGAAAAAATACTTATTTTATTAAAAAAAAACACTTATTTTAAAACTCACTCATTATAACTTTGTATTATATAAGCATCATATTTTATTATTAGAATTAATATGTAATTATTAGTATCAAGATCATATCAATGTATTTATTGTTTTATGAATATTAGGATTAATATGTTATTATTGCAGATTATTGTGATTATCAGTATCATATCAATGTAATTATTAGGATTACAATGTCAATTACTGATTCTTTGTAATTATTATTATCATTATATATATATATATATATATATATGCATATGTATATATATAGTGCATATTGAGTGCTTTGTTTTAAGACACAATCGTGAGAAACAATATTCCTTATGGCAAACTCCAATGCTCTACTCCCTCATCTCCCACACCCTATGGTTCTATGTCCGCCAAATTTTCCCTACCTAATCCCCATGTCATTTATCCTTCAGATAACCCCTCATCATTTTTTTCTCCATTACTTCATGGAGATAATTATCGAACACAGGTGATTGGCATTTTCAAGGCCTTGAATGCTATTCCCAAACTCTAATTTTTTTATCTAAATTGATGCTCTAATTTTTATAAATTCTAAAATAGTTCTTTTATTTAATTCATGATAAATTAATTCTTTTAAAAAATTGATAAATGTTTTATTTTCAAACACAATTTAAACCTTTCTTTAATTTTGTTCCGTTCCTAAAAAACGGATATCCAGCAATAATGTCAGAAATCAATATATGATCCAACTCTCTCTCTCTCTCTGAATATACTTATGAAGATTTAAACACTTCTAGGAAGAAGATCACAGCATAGTAAACCACAAATTAGATGTGGGGTGTGTGCACTGTGAGAATGGAAAAGAGAGAGTAACAGTATGTGTGTATCTTGCACCTTTGGTGTGAATGACTATTTATGCTTACTGACCTGTGGAAAAATAAGGAAACTTTGCCAATTCTTGATCATGATCTTCCAAAAGATGAACAAATATTCTGGATATTTGATGAAGAAATAATCCTCCAAATCTTTCTTGATTCTGTATTTATTTTGGACCCAATCTCCTCTAATCTTACCATTACTAACCTGATACCCACTGTACTGGGCTCTTTGGCCTTCGGCCCAATATAAAACGTCCGTAACAGTTGCCCCTCATCTTGGTTATTGAGTAATCTAAATGACCGAGGTGATTATATTGAGTTTTAACTTTATGACCGAGATAACTATCTCGGATAAGTCGGCCTCGTTTATTGGGCTTCCGAGATGTTTTTCATAGATCTGCTTCTGCTGAACTAGGATACTACGATTGCCTGTTTCCTTTAGAGCCGACCTCATTTCTGTCCTGCAACTTTTTCTCTACTAAGTCGACCTCTCTTTTTTCGATTTTGGCCGAGATAATGAAGCGTTCTTTTCTGCTACGCCGACCTCTTTTTTCGATTTTGGCCGAGATAATGAAGCGTCTTTCCCGCTGAGCCGACCTCTTTTTTCCTTGACCCCAAGTTCCAATGTAATGAAGTACTTTTGCTGTCGTTTGGACATGTGAAACGATGCGCCTCCCTGGCATTTAATGCTCTGTCATTTCTTTGCACGTTCTAATCATGACTATCCTTCGCTATTGTCCGTTTTGCCCCTATCTTTTGGTTAATTGGTCATAATTGCCCCAGTAATTAGGCACGTTTGTCAGTTATCCATTATTTCAAATTTCGACGGTTACCATTTTTTAATTTCGTGGGTTTCGGCGGTTACTCTCCATTCTTATAGACTACACCCTGTCATTTTCCCCCACTTCCTCAAAACTTTTGGCTCATTTCCCTCCTGTTGCTTTTTTCGTTCTAGCATCCTTCTCTTTGCTCACACATCTGGTGCTTCAGCCTTCCTTCTTCAAAGTTCTTCAATCCAGGTATCTCATTCTTCCTTTTCCTTCTTGATTCTTGTACTGCTCTTTCTCCTCTTTATTCTTTTCATCTTTTTTGGTGGTTCTTTTTCCCCTTAGGCCTCTTTTCCTGGGTTTTTGCCCTCCTTTTCTGTTCCTGTTCTTCTGTTCATCTTCATCCCTTGTTCTTCCTTTTGTTCTTTGATTCTTCGAAAACTCCTCACAATCCCGTAATGGTGAAACTAACTCCTGAGGAAGAGGCTCGTATTGTCGAAAGAATCACTCCTTATTCTGCTTTTTGGTTCTTCGGTAAACCCCTTAATGAGGAGGATAAAAACAAACGTTTCCTTAGAGCCCCCACTGGTGGTTCCAAATCTTCAAAAAATCCTTTGACTAGAAAACCTCCTCTCTCAAAAGCTGTAGCAGGTTCTTCCTCTAAGGCAGTAGAAGGTTCTAGTATAAAGTCCAATAAGGCAAATAGAGGTCATCCTGTGACTCCTTCCATTCTTCCTCCTAGGCCTCCTTTCTTAGAAACTCTTCCAAAAATCCGGTATGATCCGTGCACGAGATGCATGGATAGGTTCATGTATCTGGCCAATTCGGGTTTGGATAAAGATGTCGATGATGTGCTAGACGCATGCCGGTACAACCCCGTAGCCGTCAGCCCCCCTCCGCCCCAGCCCAGAGCCGAGGTGCAAGCTGAAAGTATCTCGGCATCGGCTAACACTTCACAACTTGTCGTCGGTTTTCCAGGTACCTTTACTGATTATTTTCTTTTTTGATTTTATCGTAGGTCATCATGGAAGACCCTTCTGTGGAAATCGTTGAGGAATCTCGGTCAAGCAGTTCTCATGCCGACAACCTGTCTCCCAATCTGATCGCCCAATTCCCTTGGGTGACTTTTGAGGTTCTTAATACCTTGTCATCCATGAGTCTGGAGGGCATAGCCGCCCTCCCTGTAGGGAATCAAGACGGATTCTCAATTCGCCATCCGGGCCCTCATGTGCCGATCTGCTCTAGTACCGAGCAGGGCGAATCTAGCTTCTTCTTTTTCTGTGCTGATGTGGTCACCCGCTTGGGTATTCGTTTTCCTTTTTCTGAGTTTGAGATGAGGCTTTTGAAACACTTGTCCCTAGCTCCTTCACAGCTTCATCCCAATGGTTGGGCCTTCATCAAATCCTTCGAGGATTTATGTATTAACTTAGGAATTCTGTGTACAGTTCCTATATTTATGTATTATTTTTCTGCTCAAACTAGTGGTTAACTAGTGGTTCTGGCCGAGAGCCTTCAAACCGAAAAGGGTGGACTTCCTTAAGGAGTCGCCCCAAACGCAAACTTTTTCTCCTTTTTGCTGACTCTTTTAAAAGATTTAAAAATAACTATTTTAAAGTTAGTGCTAAACCCGGCCAGCAACCTTTCTTTCTGCAAGGGCCGGAATCTGCCGGTGTGAAGTGAAAATTTTCGCTTTACTGGTCCCGTGCCCATCACGAATTCCACTCTTCTTTCTATCATAGGGACGAGATCGGATTGTCGGATGAGGATGCTTACTCGGTCATCCAGAATGATGCCTTCCGAGAGAGCCAGGGTTTATGTGAAATTCCCCCGGCTCTTCCTGACTGTTAGTCTATTTTATAAAGTATATTTTCTTGTTTTTCTATTCTCGGCACTATTAATTTACTTGATGTTTTGCTTTATTTTGTAGCTACCGAGATGGAAGAACAATCTGGTGACTTGCGCCCTCGGTCCTGCAAGACCTCTGGGGCCCCACGACCTCCCCCTGTCACCAACACAGCCCCTCCTTCTTCAAAAATCTCAAAAGGAGGAAGGTGACAAAGTCGGCCACTAAGGCGATCGCTACCTTGGCTGTAATGGCCATTCCCGTCTCCACCATCCCGGCCGCTAACGCCCCTCCTACCGAAGTCCCTGCTCCTCCTCCTCCTGCTCCGGTAGCTGATCCCCCGGCCACCGAGTATTCTTCTGTCGTGCTCCCTGATGCTTCGAAGCTGGAGCTCGGCCATTTATGGGAACGGGGGGTCGAGGAGCTCTTCCCCTTTGTCCAGGCCCCAAACGTTTCGCCGACTCTACTCGGCTTTCTGAGGCCGATGTCCGTCTGCTCCAGCAGATGCAGCTGCATGCCTATCAAACGGCTTCCCTTGTAGACTGCCTAGTTGTCACCAAGGAGAGGTGCAACAAGAACAAGGAAGAGCTTGTTGCTGCCGGCGTCAAGCTTCAGAAGGCCGAGGAAGACTTGGCCTCTGCCTGAGTACAAGCTGCGGAAGATTTGCGGCTTGCTCGAGTGGAGTTCGAGCGGGATCTTCTGGCGACCCACTTCGAGACCGAGCAGGCCCTTGCTAAAGCCGCCCTTATGACCCAAAACATGAATGAGGTGAAAACCTTGTTCGAGGGTGCTGAGGCCGAGGCTAGGGATGCTAAGTCCAAGCTATTGGAGGCCGAGAAGGAGGCAGCCGAGCTACGGGATGTGCTGTCCTCGGTGGTCGAGGACTCCTTCAACAACGCCGTCGCCCAAATCTAATGTCTCAACGCCGGGGTCACTCTGAACACTGAGGGGCTGCACTTTCAAACTTTTGTCCGAGATGTTGCGGTCGTCCCTTACTTTGGTCAAGAGGATTCCATTGTTGAGGCCGAGGATCTTCCTGAGGCCGGGGTTGAAGAGAACTCGGCTCCTGCTGGTGGTGCTTAAAGGGTCGGGATGCCGGTTTTAATATGTAATTTTTATTTATCTTTATTTTGAACAATTTCTCTGTTCTTAAACAATTTATATTTTGGAAAATATATTTATTTCCCATATTGTTCTTCGTTAGAACTTTTTAGTATGCGCATTTAATATTCATTTGGCTCCAACAGCTAAGTACGATATCGACCGACTTATGTAACGTTTCTCGGTTTTTTGCTCATTCCAAGTTATCGTTGGTGTATCACGGCGACTTTGGACCATGCCGACCTGATCAAGGTTGGAAACACCTCGGATCCGCATGGAACGGTATAAATATTGCTCAAAGAGCCTTAGTCAATATACAACTTGCTAATATCGAAATATTATCATCAACTTGTGATTTGTTTATTCATAAATATCAACTTTATTCGTTTCTATGATTCCGATGAAAGAGATTACATGAAGTGGGGGTGTCTAAGCCGTTGGCCTCCACTTTTCTCAATTAACGGAAAACACATAAAAACATAATCAACTATAATATGTCTTCAGCTTGTCGACATTCCATGTACGCTTGATTGCCTTCTTATCCAATGTTTCTAACATGTATGCCCCCTGGCCGAGATTCTGATCAACTCGGTATGGTCCTTCCCAGTTAGCCGCCAGTTTTCTGTCCTGAGCATTCTTATTGCCGATGTCTGCTCTCCTTAAGACCAAATCACCTTTTTCGAAGGATCTCGGTCTGATCTTCCTGTTGAATCTTCTGGCCACCAACTGCTTTGCGGCCACATCTCGGATATGTGCTTGAGCTCGGGTTTCATCTATCAACTCCAGCTCGGTGATCAAGGCCTCATTGTTAATTTCCTCTCCTCCTTTGAGCATCATTATTCTCCTCCAGGAGGGTTGTCCGATCTCAACCGGAATCATTGCCTCGCACCCGTAAGTCATTCTGAATGGGGTTTCCTGAGTAGATGTTTGAACAGTGGTCCTATGTGCCCATAAAACATAGTACAGCTGTTCCACCCAGCTGCCTCCGGCATCATGCATTCTTTTTCTGAGTCCCTCCAAGATAACTTTATTGGCAGCCTCAACCTGGCCGTTAGATTGTGGATGCTCCACGGAAGCGAAATGGTGCTTGACATGGAAGCTAGCCATCATTCCTCTGAACTTCTTATCGGTGAACTGAGTTCCGTTATCTGTGACGATTTCAGCCGGGATCCGGAATCTGGAGATGATGTTCCTCTCAAAAAATTTCTGGACTCGAGCTGAGGTAATGGTGGCTAACGGCTCTGCTTCTATCCATTTAGTGAAATAATCAACAGCTACAATGAGCCATTTCAGCTGACCCTCGGCAGCTTTGAAAGGTCCCAACAGGTCCATCCCCCATTTGTAAAAAGGCCAGGGAGAGGTGATAGTTGTCAACTCGGACGTGGGAGACCATATTATCTTGGCGTGCTTCTAGCAACTCTCGCATTTCTTCACATGATCTTGGGCGTGTGCTTTCATAGTCGGCCAAAAGTAACCGGCCCGGATAGCCTTTACTGCCAATGCCTTCGCCCCCATATGTTGGTCGTTGATGCCCTCATGGATCTCGGCCAATATATAATCTGCCTGGTCTGGACCAACACAAAGCAACATGGGGGAGTGTGGTCCTTTGCGGTACAGCTCACCTTCTAGAGTGGTATATAAAACAGCATCTCGGATCAGCTTCTTGGCCTCAGCCTCATCGTCTGGGATTATCCCCTACTCTAGATATCTGATTATGGGTTGCCTCCAGTCGGTCCCAATCGAAATCAACATGACACAAGTGGGATAAGCCAGCTCCTGCTGGACGACCATTCTGTGGTTGCCCACGCCCTTGGTGCTTGCTAGCTTTGACAAAATATCAGCCCTTATGTTTTCTTCTCGGGGAATATGGGAGATGATGACTTCATCAAACTCGACAATGATCTCCTTTCTAGGCGGCAACAAGCTGGGAATCTGTGAAAACTCTCACCTTCTCAGCTCCTTGCTCTCTGGCTGAGGCCAGTCCGGCTATCAAGGCCTCATACTCGGCCTGATTATTCGACGTTGGAAAATTGAGCCGCAGAGATTGTTCAACTGATATTCCCTGTGGGCTCTCTACTATAATTCCTGCTCCACTTCCCTTTGTATTAGATGATCCGTCCACGAAGAGGGTCCAGACTTCTTCATTGGCCGAGGTTGAAGGGGTGAGCTCCACCAAGAAATCGGCCAAAGCCTGGGACTTGATAGCATGTCGGGCTTCATATTTCAAATCAAACTCGGACAACTGTATCACTCAATTCATCATTCTTCCCACCAAGTCAGGTTTGTGAAGAACCTGCCGAATAGGCTGGTTAGTTCGTATTATGATAGTATGGCCTTGAAAATATGGACACAATCTCTTGGCTGCCACTAAGAGTGCAAAAGCCACCTTCTCCAACTTCTGATACCTCAACTCCGAGCACTTCAATGCTCGGCTTATGAAATACACAGGTAGCTGAATCTTGCCGGTCTCCCTAACCAACACGGCACTCACCACCTCCTCGCCCACAGACAAGTACAAAATAAGTGTCTCACCAGGTTCCGGTTTAGACAACACCGGCGGTGAGGAAAGACATTTCTTGATTTCCTGAAAGGCGGCCTCACATTCTGGGCTCCATCCAACTTGGGCTTCCTTCTTTAGCAACCGGAAAAAGGGAAGGGCTTTTTCTGCTGATTTGGGAAGGAATCTTGTCAATGCCGCCAACCTCCAGTCAGCTGCTGGACTTCCTTCTTAGTTGTTGGGAACTTCATGTTCAGGATTGCTGCACACTTGTCCGGGTTAACTTCAATTCCTCTATGGGTCAACATAAAGCCCAGAAATTTTCCCGCCGTTACCCCAAAAGCACATTTGAGCGGGTTCAGCCGGATATTGTTTTCTCTAAACTTGTTAAAAGTATCCTGCAGATCTCGGATATGATCCCCTGCTGAATCGGTCTTAACAATCATGTCATCAATATGCACCTCTATATTCCGGCCAATCTGCTGGACAAAAACTTTGTTCATCATGCGCTGATAAGTGGCTCCGACATTCTTCAAGCCAAAAGGCATCACCTTATAACAATAATTAGCCTCCCCTCCTCTGAAGGTCGTCTTCTCCCGATCTCCTGGATACATTGGGATTTGATTGTACCCAGAGTATGCATCCATGAAAGAAAACAACTTGAACCCGGAAGAGTTGTCCACCAGCTGGTCTATGCTCGGCATTGGATAAGAGTCTTTGGGACAAATTTTATTGACGTCAGTATAATCAACACACACTCGCCACTTGCCACTGGGTTTTTTAACCATCACCACATTAGACAGCCATGTAGTGTATTGGACTTCTTGAATAAATCCAGCATCCAATAGTTCCCGGATGTGTTTCTCCAATGCTTGATTCCGATCAGGGCCGAGATTTCTTTTCTTCTGAGCCACCGGCTTTGCGCCGGGGTACATGGACAATTTATGGCAATAGAATGCTGGATTTATCCCAGGGATTTCTGAAGCTTTCCAGGCAAAGACATCTCGGTTATCTCCGAGACATTTTATCAACTCGGCCCGTGCAACCGGGTCGGCTATCATCCCAATCTTGGTGACTTGTGCAGCGTCTGGGCCGATCTGAATGTCCATGAGCTCGTCTGCTGGCTCGGGTCTCCATTCCTCCTCCTTCTCTCGTACATCAAGTTCCACCAGGTTGATGGGCTTCACTTGCTTTCTGTCCGATTTCTTGGACTTCTCTCGGCCTTCCTGGCAACTCGGAACTGATGAAGGGCCAGATCCATTTTCCTTTACAGCATTGAAATAACACTAGCGGGACTCTTTTTGATCTCCGCAAATAGTGATTACTTTGCCATTACTTGCTATAAGCTTCATCTTCTGGTGCTTGGTGGACATCAAAATATCCCACTTATGAAGTGTGGGCCTTCCGAGAATCACATTGTACAGGGAAGGAAACTCCCCAACCACAAACTTGACTCTTTCCGACCGGAAACCCTCTTTTGTTCCCAACGTAAGTCGCAACTCAATGGAGCCTCTGAGTGCAGTATTCTCGCCATTGAAACCTGACAGTACTATTTGACATGGCTTCAGGTCTTCTTCATCCAGGTTCATCTTTTTGAATGCCGCCCAGGATATAATGTCAGCACAACTGCCATTATCAACGAATATCTTTTTAACTCGACAATTGGCTATGGTCCCGGTTATGACAATGCCGTCCTCATGTCCAGGTATCACATCGGCCAAATTTGCTTTGGTGAAATATAGCAAGGGTGGCTCAGCCTTTTCACTGGTGGTTTTGAACCTGGGTTGTTCCCTAACTGTTAGAATTTCCCTGAGGTATTTGCGGCGTTGATTGGCCGTGTCACCTCCTCCTCCCATAGCACCAGTAATGACATTGCACTCGAACTCTGGCTCTGGAAACTCCTCGTCCTCCGTCTTCTTCCTCTTCTCATCTCGGCCTTTCTGGTCATCATTGGGATTGCCCTTGCGCTTCCCCTGCTGCCCCTGGGTTTTGATCACGTATCGTCTCAACTTTCCTTCCCGGATGAATTTTTCTATAGCATCCCTTGAGTCCCAGCATTGGTCGGTAGTGTGCCTTGGACCATTGTGAAATTCGCAAAAGCGAGAATGGTCAAGGCCGGTCTTCTTAAACACTGACCGAGGTCGATCTACTTTTTTCATCTCGGTTAACGCCACTTCCCTCCATACTTGCGCTCGGGAAGTGTTCAGAGGAGTATATTTGTCATACTTGGTCTCATATCGTCCCGGCCTGTGGCCGATCTCCAGGTTCCTACTGGGGGGCATATTCCCCATGTGTGGGCGATGTCTCGGTGGTGAACCCTTTTTCTTGGGAGCAGTGTTAGCAATCTCCATCTGTTCTAACTCCAGGTATTTTTTGATCGGACCCTGAACTCCAACAAAGTTTTAACCGGGTCCTTATAGATAGATTTTGCCAGCCGAGACGATCCGTTGAGTCCGGCCGATAGCAAATGGACATGCACCTTTTCTTCCAGGCCCTGCACCTGCAGGGCGGCCTCCTTGAATCAGTCCAAATAGCTCTGCAGTGTCTCCCCGGATGCTGGCGGATTTTGCCCAGAACGAACTCGGACTTGGGCTGTTTCTTGCTCGTTGCAAAATTGAGCAAGAATCTCTGGCCGAAGTCTTCAAAATTGCGGATGGACCGGGGTGGTAACGAGTGAAACCATGTCTGGGCTGCCCCGATCAAGGTAGTAACGAATATCCGGGAGATTATTGGCTCGTCAATCCCCCGGACACACATCTGCATGTCGAACTCGTCTATGTGCACATGCGGGTCCTGACTCCCATCATGCTTTGACAGGAAAGATCCATCAAAATCCTCCAGAAATTGCGCTTAACGATCTCGTCCACAAACGGACTATTATTGTGCTGTATGTGCCTGTACTTTCTCCTGTAGACCTCGATACCTCCTCCCAGCTGATAAGTCGAGCTCCGCAATGCATCCTGCGGGCTTCCCCTGAGCGCAACAACTGGGTGAGGGATCTCGGCTCTGGTTGGCACATGATGTGGTTCCGGATCATGTATGTCCTCGGCCAGGGGTGTCGAGTCGGGGTGGGGGATTTCCATATGGCCGATGCGTTGCTCCATTCTTCGTAGTCGGTCCTGCTCGTCCAATGTCCATTTTGCATAACGTTCATCTAATTGTGCCATCATATGATTCATATCCTCTTGCCGCTGAAGGGCATGTCGTCTCTCGAGCCGTTCAATCCGAGATAGAATGGATTACAGCGCGTTGCTGGTGAAGCGCTGCACGGATTCTTGGTCTATGTCGGCTGGTGTGGGCAGCAGGTTCTCAGCAGGTGCGGGGGGCGGGTTGTTCTGCGCTCGTGATGATGCCGTATCCGTCAATGCGTCCTCCACCCGGACCGATCGTGACCTACCGGCCTCGGGTGGGCCCTCAAGCTGGTGTCTTCTCGTGTTTACCATGGTGAGAATTGAAGTTTAATGTCCCCACAGACGGTGCCAATGTTCCATTCCTCAAAAACGGATATCCAGCAATAATGCCAGAAATCAATATATGACCCAACTCTCTCTCTCTGAAGATGCTTATGAAGATTTAAACACTTCCAGGAAGAAGATCACAGCACAGTAAACCACAAATTGGACGTGGGGTGTGTGCACTGTGAGAATGGAAAAAAGAGAGTAATAGTATGTGTGTACCTTGCACCTTTGGTGTGAATGACTATTTATGTTTACTGACCTGTGGAAAAATAAGGAAACTTTGCCAATTCTTGATCATGATCTTCCAAAAGATGAACAAATATTCTGGATATTTGATGAAGAAATAATCCTCCAAATCTTTCTTGATTCTGTATTTATTTTGGACCCAATCTCCTCTAATCTTACCATTAATAACCTGATATCCACTGTACTGGGCTCTTTGGCCTTCGGCCCAATATAAAACGTCCGTAACAAATTTATATACATCAAAACTATAGAAATTAACTAATATTTAAAATAATAAAAGGTCATAAAATCAATTTATAAGTAATAAGAAAAGAATGTGACATTTAGAGTTTTAGATTTTTGGTTGCTCATAAAACTTACTTTTTATATTTTTTTTATCCTATTTATATTTCTCTTTCGTCTGAATATTTGTTGATTTTCATAATTTTTACGTAGATGAACTTAATAAAATAAGTTTTATGCCTTAAATCAATAAAAAAATGTTCAAAATCATGCCCAAAAATTGAATATAAATAGTATTTTGAAAGGATTAACTTGTCATGAATTAAATAAATAAGGGGGTTATTTTAGAACTTTTAAAAATTAGGGATCAATTTAAAACAAAAAAATAAATTAAAGAACCATTTGTATATGTTTTAGGAAAAAAATATCTAATGTAAAAATCTTCATTCATACGGATTGGGTTCAAACCTAGATATCGGTATAAATAAAGTAATTAATTATTGCGACAGCTTCCCAGCTAATTCTATTTGCAATAATGCATGTAAAATTAATCTCACACTAATAGAATCATACTGATGAAAGGAAAGAAATCCCTTGCGTGCTATAGCGTTGGTAGTTGCTATCAGGTCCAGACATCCTTCTAATTCTAGCCGTAATTGCAATTAATTAAATGTTAGGTTATGAAGTGCATGATTGAATTAAAATTTGTAAATATAAGTTTGTAAAAAATATAACATGTCTCATTTCTCCTTAACTGAAATTTAAGGTAAAATTTATTCTCAAACTTACTTTTAAAGGGTTATTAAATATGAATTAATTCAATTGCAAATTAATTTTACTCTCAAATGTATTTTTGGAACCTTTACATGGAAAATCTAAACACACCCAAAGTGAACTAATATTAGCAGCATTGAAGAGCAGGACCTAAGAGTACAATTTTTTTTAAGAAGTATATTTTCTTAGACTTTTCTTTTTCTTTATCTCGTATTGATGATCTTCTCAATTAAAAGATCTTATATCGATAATATATATATATATATAGAGGTTTGAAAATATCTGGTGTCAAAATCATTAAATGGGTAAATAATCCATCCTTAAAATGAACTATTTAATGTACATTATTTGTCTATAATTTTTTTCTTAGATGAAAAAAATATTTCTGAATTGCTTCATATCATCTCGTTGTCTAATCATAACTGCACCTTAATCCTATAAATAGGTCAACTTGGTCAAAGTCAATTAATTAATTATATATATATATATATTCCTCAATTAATACTTTATAGAAATTCTTAACTACCTTTTTTTAAACAATCCTTACATCAACAGAAAAGAGCAGCACCACATCAAGAGACGAGGTCTAAATGTCTAATAGTCAATTCAGATCCAAGCCAAGGACACACCCAAAGGAATTATTTGACTTTTGTTGTTACCATAGACTCTCAACAAATGAAAGCATAATCTTTCATCCAATTAAAGTTCCGCTTGTTTTAAATTCGTATGATTACAAATTTAAAAATTTGCTAAATACGAACTCAACACGTTAGACAACCAATAAATAAAGACAACACACACAATGAGGTGTAGAAATTTTGTGATCATTAAGCGCGTCTAATTGTGCCTTACCACGTCGAAGTGACTTGATAGGTTTGAGTACGTACAATAATCACTCTTCTTCCGAAGCCAAATCTTGTGTTTTCCACCCACCAATAGTTTTTCAGTTTCAACGTGAATTTATTATTACTACTACTAGACAACCAAGCAGTAGTTATGTTAGATAACCCCAACCAACTTTGCATTTAATGAGACCACCGCACTATAAATATTCATGTCCACATGAGTGGGAAGGTAGCGTTGAGGAAAATAAAAGAGAGAAAATAATCAATACTACAACTTTGCAATTTTGGTGGTAGACCAAGGTAGCTCAATTGCCATGGACATTGGTGGTGAAGTGGAAGAGACCGTGAGAGAGTTGAGGCAATACTTCAAAACTGGAAAAACCAAGAGTGTGACATGGAGGAAAAACCAGCTCACAGCTCTCTTAGACCTTGTTCACGAGAATGAAGATGCTATATTTAAGGCCCTCCATCAAGATCTTGGGAAGAACCCTGTTGAGGCTTACCGTGATGAGGTTAATTATCATCAAACAGCACTAAAATTTTGTAGTTTTGATTACCCGAAACATAATCACAAGTTGATTTGCTTTATATACACTTTACACCATATAGCTTGTTTGAATTTTTTTGTTTTTATTTTACCCTTTAACTTGTATTCTTGATCCTTGACTAGTTGGTTGCTTTTCTTAGGTTGGAGGGGTAGAAAAATCAGCCAGCAAAGCTTTGAGCTGCGTTGAGAAATGGATGGCCCCTAAAAAGGCAGATTATTCTATTTCCCTTTTGTCTTATTAATTTCTCCCTTTCATTTTAAGTACTTTCCATATTTTTTGTGTGCTTAATTTGACTATAACATATGATCTGAAGTCTGAACATCACTTTTATCATCAAAAGCACTAAATCAGAATTGTATGGTATTAAGGTATTAGAATTTTTTATGAAAACTTGTTCTAGAAGTAAATATAATGTTGCATAAAGGAATATGATCGTGTTATATATATATATATATATATATGTATATATATATTTGAATTTGTTGTTTATGTTTCATTACTTCACTAATGTATTTACATCCTTACATTTTGACTAAACCGTATAATGATTCATTGACCATTGTTCTTGTTCTATTCACTCTTTTTCAGCTGCTTCTTCAACAATTTTCTTGTCATGACTTGTGTCTGCTGTTAACCTTTTTTTTTGTGTTGGGGCTATTATTGCAGAGTGATATCCCTTTTCTTTTCTTCCCAGCTAAAGGAGAAGTGTTGTCAGAACCACTTGGTGTGGTTCTCATATTTTCATCTTGGAACTTCCCAATCAGTGAGTCTAAAAATTTTCTATTCAACCCATGTTGTAATGTTTACTTGTTAGTTACGGTTAGGTTTCAGAATTATTCATGAATAAGTTTCTAGAGACTTTTTCATGTATATCTCTTCTTTTTTATTACAAAATCTTGACAAATAATATTTTAGTTTATTAATTTTTTATGTAAGTCATTGTAAGTTTATGGAATTAGAAGTGATCAAAGGTTAAGGTACTATTATTTACCTCACAAGAATTTTGTGTAACACCAGTACCAGGCCGAATTTTGTCATAATTTGGTGTTTTAAAATTATCACAAAATGTTAATTTATTTACACTATTATGCAGTACTGGCATTGGATCCAATAATTGGGGCAATATCTGCTGGAAATGCTGTAGTCATAAAACCTTCAGAGCAAGCTCCAGCATGCTCTTCTTTTCTTGCCAATACCATTCCTCGCTATTTGGACTCTAATGCCATCAAGGTCATTGAGGGAGGAGCAGATGTCTGTGAACAACTACTGCTACAAAAATGGGACAAAATATTCTTCACTGGTATTATATTCTATACCAAGCAATGTCATCTTGCAAAATTGTGGTATATATATATAGTGTATACATATATTTATTGTGTATATCAAACTTAATAAATGTCTGGGGGAACATTTGCAAACTTGATCTTGGATGAACTTAGACTTGTCAAATTTGATTTTTGCTAAAAGTGAGTTTTAATTTAAGTGATTTTATATTCAGAATCTTTTATCTCCAAAAGTTTTCAGTCAAACCTATCCTGAATTTTCAACTCAACCCAACACCAAAGTAAGTTATGCTTTTTTGTAATTTGCAGCGTTTGGACTTGTGTTTGAGACATTCAAACCAAATCCAAAAATAGCATTCATTCGATTAGCTAAACACCATTTCCTGTTACTTTGTGGTTTGCTTATCATCTCATTTAAGAATAAAATATAATCCTATAAAGACTACTACAAACTGAATTGTGGTTCTAGAATTATTTCTCCATGGTGTATGAAATTTTCAGGAAGTCCACGAGTGGCAAGCGTAGTCATGTCTGCTGCTGCAAAGAATTTAACTCCCGTTACTCTAGAGTTGGGTGGAAAATGCCCTGCCATTCTTGACTCCCTTCCAAATCCTTCAGAGTTTAAGGTAGTTCACATATGAGTTATTAATGTTATGCTTGCTACATTCAATTTCTAGGTCTAATTCATCTTTCTTTTCTTTGTACATTTTTGGGCATCAAGTTGGCAGTAAAAAGAATTGTAGGAGGAAAGTGGGGACCTTGCAGTGGTCAAGCTTGCATAGGAATAGACTATTTGCTTGTTGAGGAGAAGTTCTCATCTGCTCTGGTATTCATTACAATCACCAGCGATTTTTATGCTAAAATTTTATTTTAGATAAATGATCATCTTGGTTCCTAAATATGTAAAGTAGTTATAATTTAGTTCTTGAAAGATAATTTTTTTTTGTTTTAGTAAACTGAATGTGTAAAAAGTACAATAATTACGTTCTGCTGTTAAATTTTTGTGAGAATAAATTGTACTGTTCAATGATCAATTTATCGTTAATTGTAAACTTAAATGACCATTTTGTCATTAAGTTCTCATAATTGTCACACATTTTACACATTCGAACTAAATTACAATTTTCGTTCTTTCATACACTAAATTGTCTTTGATTTACACATTCAAAGACCAAAATGTTCATTTATCCTTTTACTTTTCTAATATAAGTTGTTGGTTCTCTTCTAGATAGAACTATTAAAGAAGATCATTAGAAGATTTTATGGTGAAAACCCAGTGGAGTCAAAGGTAATTTCAAGAATAATAAACAAGCAACACTTTGAGAGATTATGCAATCTTCTCAAAGACCCTCTTGTTGCGGCTTCCATCATTCATGGTGGTTCAGTCGACGAAGAAAACTTGTAAGTTCTGCCTGCAGGGAAATTGAAGTGGTTAGTTAAGTTGATTTGTTTAACCAGCCATATCTTACAATCTTTTCAGGTTCATTGAGCCAACAATTTTGTTAGATCCTCCACTAGATTCTCAGATAATGTCAGAAGAGATATTTGGCCCACTGCTTCCTATAATCACTGTGAGAATCAACAATCCCATTTTATGTTTTCAATTCTTACCTATATTGTGTCATTGTCTCATTCAACTCTTGTTGCACTTGGCATCTGTGCAGATGGATAAAATTCAGGAAAGTGTTGAATTTATCAATGCAAAGCCAAAACCTCTTGCCATCTATGCCTTCACCAAAGATGAAACTTTCAAGAGAAAGATTCTATCAGAAACATCCTCAGGAAGTGTTGTATTTAACGACACAATGGTTCAAGTACTGCTTTTATCTTCCTCGTCTTCCCTAACTTAACTTTCTTTTTATCGAGTATAATGTAAAGAAATATAGTAACACTTTCATTCTATGTGCAGTTTTTATGTGATACACTACCATTTGGAGGTGTTGGCCAGAGTGGTTTTGGAAGGTACCATGGGAAGTATTCTTTTGACACTTTCAGCCATGAAAAAGCTATAATGCATAGAAAGCTGTTCCTTGAAATTGAGCCAAGGTACCCTCCTTGGAGTAAGTTCAAGCTAGTGTTTATCAGATTGGCATACAGGCTGAACTACTTTGGACTATTACTGCACATGCTGGGCTTGAAAAGATACAACTAGATAAATACCTTAGCAGTGTTCATCTATTCCTCAAATACATGTTGATTAAAAAAGAATTAAGCTTTATTGTGACTGAATGAGTTGTAGGAAAATAGGAGCAAGGGTCCTTATTTGCAGAAGTTAGACATGTAGTGAACATTAACTTGGCGTTGTAATAAACGAACCTTCGTATCTCTAATTTTTCTTCCTAGTAATAGGATGTTTTTACGTCTAATGTCCAACAGACCAGACAATGTCAAACATTTTTAACTTCACTTTCACCTGCATTTGTCCACCTGTGTGGCTGAACCATGAATAAAGTACCTACAGCATAAATAATTAATTCAAATACCACAAGCACGGAAAACGTGAATGTTGACGGGATAAGGAGGCTTTTTTACCATCCAGGGTGTTCTTTTTTTTTTTTTTTTAATTACCATTTAGGGATAGATTTTTAATTACCAAAATAGGAGATAAGTCATAATAATTTAATATATTTTAATTACCATTTGGGAATATATTTTTATATGATTTTATTTAATATTTAATTTGTTTTTGTTATATTTAATTTTTACTATATTTATTTATTTAATATATTTTTTTAGTAATGTTAAGATTTGTATTTGAAAAGACTTAAATTTAAATAAAAATATTTGTATTCTAGTCAATTGTCTAACCGATTCGAAAGCAAAATCAATCCTCTTAAATCCACTGGGTTCTTATCTGATCGGTCGATCCGGACCGGGTTTGATAAGACAGGTAACAGGTGTTACGACTAATAACTATTTTTATTACTAAATTATAATATGTTGTTAATATTAAAATAATTGTTAAATTATAATGAATTAATATTATTGTATCAAATTATTAATTAATTTAATGATAATTAAAAATTTAATTAACAATATCAAAAATAAGAGAATCCTATTTGATATAATATAAGTCTTTTCAAATACAAATCTTAACATTACTAAAAAATATATTAAATAAATAATATAGTAAAAATTAAATATAACAAAAATAAATAAAATATTAAATAAAATCATATACAAAATTATACAAAATTAAGAAAATATTAAATAAAACTTAAAAAAATTATTTATTAAATAATTAAATTTAAAAATTATTTATAATTTTTTTAAAATATTTAAAACAAAAACAAAAGCAATCTACTTACGACTTAGAAGTCGTAAAAAAAAAACACTTACGACTTGAAAGTCGTAATAAATGTTACAACTTTCAAGTCTTATAAGTTTAGAAAGTAAAAAAAAAAGTGTTACGACTTTCCGCGTCAAAGTAGTAATCCATGCGCTGAACAGGTCTTGCGCATAATTGCAGCACTTCGAGTTTGAAGGCATTCGCAGCGTCGAGAACCTGCTCTTGGAGCAGTCCAAGAACCCATGATTCTCCGCGTCAAAGAAGGCGAAGAGAGCATGAATCTGCGTTTTCCTCTCTTCTACGCAAAGTGAACGACGCCGTTGGGGTCGAGGGAGAAGAGGAGGGAAGGGTGACGTGGAGGGAGGGGAGGGGAAGGGGCTGGGTTGAGGTATGTGAGGACGAGAGGAGAGGAACGGGTGCGAGGGGGAATGAAAAGTTTTAAAACAAGCAAGACTATGACAATGCGTGGAATCACGAAAACTAAAGACCCACTCACGATGATTTTTTTGTAAAATCGACTTTGAGTATCTAATTTCAAAGACAGTTTTAATAAAAATCGTCTTTGATAAGATGTTTTAAAAACGATTTTGAAAGAACCGTCTTTTAAAAAGTTATAATTATTTACAAAAATGCTATCGATACTCAAACAACGACAGTTTTTCAACAACGGTATTTAAATACGTGTCGTAAAAAGTACTTTTTTAGTAGTGAAGGGTTACTTTTCATCCCAACCATTTATTTTCTTGAAATCTAATGGTTAAGATTAATTACTCATTATAACTATTAGATTTCAAGAAAATAAATAGTGGGGACTCTTAGAATAAGCTAATTTCTCCTCGTATATATATAATGTTGATTTGTGGTTTAGTATGTTATTTAACAAAATTGTCGTAACTAGGAATTATGAAGAAGTTGTCACAAGAAATGACATTATGAATAACAACATTGTTGAAAAATACCCTAAATGTATTGAAACAAATAAAGGTTTAATGTCTCAAAGAATTAGTTCACAACTTCAAAACCAACCTAAGAAATACTAAGGAAAAGATAAGAAAAGTGGTTAATGAGTGGTACTCATCTAAATCATTTTATCTAGAAAAAAATTAAATTCACAAATATTTCTTATGTGAAATAACGAATATTAGTTGAAGTGGGTAAAAACAGGTTAGGCAATCCATTATCTCATTCAAAATATTCAAGTGATAGTTTACATGTGTTTGATGAGTGCATCCATCGACCTTGTAGTCATTTTAGGTGCTTAACATGAAGGAATAAAAAAAGATAAGGAAAATTATAAAAACCAACGGCTCATGTAGACAGAAGGCTTCAGTGCTTATCTGTACTATTTTAACAAAAATCATCACGACTGAAACCCATTTATGAGGCCCCAGCAGCCCCCCCCCCCCCCCCCGGGCGAATCAGAAGAGAGTGGCTTGAAGGTCCACAATATACTTTTATTATATATTTTTATCTATTAAATTACTTTAATTTAAATAATTTTTATTTTATTTTATTTCTTTTAAATTCCCTTTTTTTTTCACACCTACCTATTTTTCCCCCTTTATTTCTTTTCCCTCCACTATCAAACAAAGTCTATGAGATATAAAAAAAATCCATATATATATATATATATATATATCTAAATCGACATAAAATCTTCTTGTATCATGGGTTCGAATCTCATTTCCTCTGGCACGGAAGTGGAACGGGCGGGCGAAATTACGTGAGAGAAAGAACCTTTTGGTGTCCACTCAGCCATACCTCCAAGTTGTTTATCGGAATTGGATGTGCGGTTGGAGGTGACTAAGCAAGCCTTATTGCAGTCCTAAGGAAGTCATAAGTCAACTCTCCTGGCCAGTTAATTGTCTATAAACTCTGTCTCCGTCAAACAAAGAGCAAAGAGACGAGAGTAAGTTCAAGAATAGGATGTAGAGCCTGTGCCCCTCTACAGAGGACGAGGTCAAGTAAATGGATCTCGTGTTGACAATCTTCGCCCTGTATTCCGAAGTGCAAGCTTCTCCAATGAAAGAGATTTGACAGTACATGTATCTACTCAGATAATTCTTTGATGTTTTCGCTTGGAGCTACGCCGAATTGGACTAGACCGAAAAATCAATAGAAAAAATCCCTTACCGACCGACAGGATTTTACGTCTGGGTCTTATTTCATCTTAAACTCGGATTAGGAAGAGTGCCCTTGAACTATGGAAAAATCATAATAAACAATACAAAAAAAGAAATGAATTCTCCTTACTTGTTAGAGAGATTTTCGAGCATGCAAAAAAAAAAAAAGCCGCAAGCAAATCTAATTTAAATACTTTTTATTTTATTTTATTTCTTTTAAATTCCCTTTTTTTTCACACCTACCTACTTTTCCCCCTTTATTTCTTTTCCCTCCGCTATCAAACAAAGCCTATGAGATATAAAAAAAATCCATATATATATATATATATATATATATTATTTGTATTTATGAAAAATGTGCAACGAAAACGTAAGCTAGTTTATTTACGATAATCTTTTTGTATTGATGTTTAATGTCTTATTTACGTACACTCTCTCTGGTTTCAATAGATATATTTACACGTGGATATGACTGACATCTTTATCATCAAACACCATATCATTAATTTTATGTATAAACATCAATAAACGTCAATCATTACATCAGTTACATGCAATTGACAAATTTTGTGACATATATTTGTGATGATAATGATTAAAAAATTGACATGTTTTTAATGAGTTAATTTTTCTTATATTATTGATAAAAGCTTTCATATATATATATATATATATATATATATATATATATATTAATTTTATTAAAAAGGATGAATAAATAATTGAGTGTGGGATATCACCAAAAAGATTATCTCTCCAGCAACAGCTGAGGGCCACTTGAAAGGTGAAAGACAATTTTAATTGCCAATAATGATTAATGATAAATTTTATATATATATATATATATATATATATATATATATATAAATTAAGTCGATGGCATTTTATTTTAGTTTTGTGAAAGCTGGGTTGCAACATGCAAGTTAGGACTTAACTTGTGTTCTGATATTCAGTACTTTTTTTTTAATAAGATAGAGTGCTTTTAATACTCAAAATATATAAATCAATCATCTGCACTACTGTTTAAGAAAATTAAAATTCTATTCTTAACGAGAAACGTGTAAATACATTTTAAGTATTTGTTGAGTTTGGAGGCGAAAGTACCAAAAGAGGATTTTTTTTTTTTTTAATTTATCAAATCAAGAAAAATTTTGAATTAATACTCAAAGATAAGTCGTAGGATGATTTTGTTTTTATTTTTTAATTTTTACTTCAAATAGTAAAATAATTAACGATTTCAAAATTGTTTATTTTTTAATTAAATATTTAAAGTCATAAAAGATTGTATGACTTCAAAGTCATCCAAAAAAATTAATTTTTAAATTAATTTTAATCACTTTAAATTAGTTTTAATTTATAATTTTATTTAATATTTTTTATATTTTTATTTAATGTTAAAAATTATTATTTGTTTCGTAAATTTGAAAAATAATGTAAACATAAAACTTAAATTTAAATAAAAAATAAAAAGTACGACACATATTTGTTTAAGAAAAATATTCAAATTGGAATGATGTCTTGCAATATGTTCTTTTGGATATGTGTCATGGTCTTTCATTTTATTGCATTTGATTTGTTGGTGGTCATGGTTATCAAAATCGCGAGTTTAACTCGCAGACTCAGACGATTCCACGAGTCCAGCACCCCCAACGAGTTAAATCAGAAGCAAACTCGGAAACGGAGTAGAATCGTACGATTCTATGTAGACTCACCCGATTTCACTCAGAATCGCGAGTTTGATTGCGAGTTCGCGACTCTGAATAAATTCAAAACGGCGCCATTTTGTTGAGTCCAGGTAGGTTTTCTAGAGTTGGATTTCATTCTTCCTCGCGTTCTTTTCTTCACTTCGTGAGAGCTGTCGTTGTTTTCCCGTGGCTCCGTCGTGCTGGTCGATCTGTCGCCATCTTCTTGCACCGTGCCTCCGTCGTGCTCGTGCCTCCGTGCTTGGTAAGTTTGTGTTCTTCTTCTCTGTGCCTCCGTGCTTGACCGCGAACTCGGTTTTCGAAGGGGTTGGTCGCACTTGAGAGGGTCGCGCCATGAGAAGAGTTCGCGACGCCGTTTGGAGCCAGACTGGGATCGACAGATGAGTTCCTCGCTCCGGTTCGCTACTTGTAATTCAATCGATAAATCCTCTTTAATTACTATTATGGTAATGGGTGGCGGTGGTGGTGTTTCATTTGGGGGAGGGATCAAAACCACAACGCAGGAAAAAAGAAAGAGAGAGATAGTGTGTTTTGTTTGATGGATGTTAAGTTAATGGTTGATTAGATTTTTTTCGTATTTGAGCGAGATCCATAACTGATTTGCTTCTTGCACCCCTTTTTTGCTTACTATACACCTTCTGGCTCATTTTTTTTTGTATTTAGGTAATTTATCTTTTAATCTGAAGTAGACTCTTACGATTCTACGATTCGATTCTATGAGGCCTCTACGAGTCTACATATAATCATGATTCTGACAACCTTGTTGGTGGTTGTTGTTCTTTCGTTCTAGAACATCTTCCACCTCTTGTTATAGGATGATAATGTGTAACTGTTTGTTGTTGTTGAGGAACATCCTAGAAACAAAAGAAAAAAGATGTCATAAAACAAGAGAACAAGAATAACCAACAAATTAAATCCATAATAGCTCATTATGAAACATCATCTCATTATTAATATTTTTCTTAAACAATTTTGTATAGTACTTTTTATTTTTATTTAAATTTAAGACTTATTTTTATATTATTTTCTAATTTACAAAATAAATAATAACCCTTAACATTAGTAACAAAAATATAAAAATATTAAATAAAATAATATATAAAATTTTAAAAAATAATAAATAAAATTATAAATTAAAACTAATTTAAATTGGTTAAAAAATAATTTAAAAATAAATATTTTTGAATGACTTTGAAGCCGTATAACCTTTTACGACTTCAAATAATTAATTAAAAAATTATATGATTTTGAAGTTTGAAGTCATTAATTAATTATTTTATGACTTCAAATAAAAAATTTAAATTCAAAAATCGTTCACTTTTTATAATTTCAGTTAAAAAAATCAGAATTATCCATTTTTTATGATTTTAATATCATAAATATTGAGCCACTCTACTATTTACATTTATTTATTTAGATATTAATTCAAAATTTATCTTATTTGATAAATTAAAAAAAATAATTACACACTTTTTGGCACTTTCGTACAAAAGAGTACCAGAGATACTGATCAGCATAGTACAAGGCCGCACCCACGACTACTCTGAACATTCAAATATTATTAGAATGTGGGTTTAGACCTAACTCAACCCCAAAAATTAGCTTATAGGGTGAGGATTGTTCTTCACTTATATACTCTGATTTGGCACTATCTCTAGCCGATGTGGGACTTGGGTTATTCCCAATACACCCCCTCACGCCCAGCACTTTTGGGTTTGGTACGTGGATAACATGGTGGGTGGCCCGTTAATGGATCTAGGATAGGCTTTGATACCATATTAGAATGTGGGTTTAGACCTAACTCAACCTCAAAAACTAGCTTATAGAATGAGGATTGTTCTTCACTTATATACTCTGACTTGGCACTATCTCTAGCCGATGTGGGACTTGGATTATTCCCAATACGCCCAGCACTTTTAGGCTTGGTGCGTGGATAACGTGGTGGGTGGCCCGTTAATGGATCTAGGATAGACTCTAATACCATATTAGAATGTGGGTTTAGACCTAACTCAACTTCAAAAGCTAGCTTATAAGATGAGGATTGTTCTTCACTTATATAATCTGACTTGGCACTATCTCTAGCCAATGTGGAACTTGGATTATTCCCAATAAATATATTATTATTGATTGAAAAGATTAATTACCTTTTTTTATATTGATTGAAAAGATTAATTACCTTTTTTTATATTTTTTTTTAAAAAGTAATTAATCTTAGTCAAAGCAGCAGAAAATTAAACCAACATCAGCAGCATTTCTTGATGTATTAAAAATATAAAAAATATTTTTATATAGTTATCTAATAATAGATTATTATTTGAATTATTTTAAAAATTAATAAATTTATCATAGAATTGTCATTAGATAATTATATAAAAAAATTATATTATTTTATAACTTTTTTCTCATTTTTATCCAAAAATATTTTTTTAAAATTAATTAAGATTTTAATTTCTAAATTTGTTTAATTCAAATTTTAGTCCCTAAACAAAAATTTAATCGATTATAGTTTTTTAACTTTTTTTTGTTAAATATTTTAGTCCCTAAAAAAATTGATTAAATTTTATAAAAAATAATTTTATTTGAATTAAATATTAGATAAAATTATTACAGAAAACAAAAAATTTCTTTTAAGTATTTATTTAATACATATACATATTCAAAACTCATATTTGATATGATAAATTCGTATAATTTATTTTATATTGTGTGGGGGAGATTTGAAATTGTCGTTAAGCCAAAAATTCAATGAGTAAAATATTATGTATATAGAAAGAATATTTTTCATATTATAATTACTTTTATTTTTCGAAAAATGTAACGACCTAAAAACTATTCTAGATCTTTTTATTTGGGTTAAATTTTTAAAGAATCGTCAGATAATTACTATTTTATTCTTATGGAACGGTTCCTAGTATAAATTCTAAAACGTTCAAATTGTATAACTGATGTGTGAATCGTACAATAAAATTTCTAAAACATATTTGAGGTAAGTAAAAACGTAATATATTAGGTAGTCATTGTACATTGTTACATAGTTTCTTTCTTTTACGTGCCTTACACTTACAACATCATAGAACTTACTATCGAAAACATCTTTGCCACACTAGATAAAGATTATTTATTTATATACAAAAACCACAACTCATATCCCTTTTTCAAGCATATCCTCCAGTGTTATCCTCTTCACTGATCACGATTACAGGATCTATGACTGGATTAGGATACACAGGAGCAAATTGTAAGAAAAGGTCACGTGGATTGAACTCATCACTAAAGACAGAGACAGGAAAGTGAGTTTCAAAGTAGGTGTGTATAATAACCTAGGCTTTTATAAAAAGGAATAAAAGAAATAAAAATTTAAATTTATTAAATTCTGTCGCAAAAGCCTTAGTGACGGATTTAGCGACAAAATTAACGACGAATTTAGCGACGGACGGAGTCTGGCGCCAGTAGCGCCACAGATGCTGGAAATTGGCGCCAGGAGCGCCAAAGTGGCGCCAAGGGCGCCAGATACACTGGATTTTGGGCGACATCAGCGCCAGAGTGGCGCCATCAGCGCGGCATGTCGGTCAGGTCTAGTATATAAGGGCCATTTTACTAATTTTTGGGCCATTTTCGTTTTCTCCTTCCTTGGAACGACCAAACCTCCATTGTTGAGTGCCCCAAGCTTGCTAGACCTTGTTTCTTTCACCAAACCACATCCTTAAAGCACCAATCTTGTTAGAAATGTGTTGTGAGCTACAATCCTTCCCTTAAATCCCTTGAAAACCCCTTTAAGCTGAGAATCCTTTTCTCAAGGGAAATCCTTGGAACTTGAGTTTGGCGAGGAACGGCTTCGATTCTTGGACACCTGAGCTAGGAGAAGCTGTCCACCAGCCCTTCTAGTCGCCATTGAGGTAAGAAAACTCGAGTTTTCCCGATTAATTTGTGATTTGGGGTTTTAGGGGAATAGTGACCCACTTGAGCTGGGGCTGGAATTAGCCATGGGTCATGTAGAAAAGTGTGTTTAGAATGGTTTAGTGGTGAAGGATTAGCTCTTAGATTGTAGTTTGGTGAACTTTGGTTCCTGGCTCTGAGTATGCATGTGTGACTTGTGTTGGGTCACTGGCTGATGTTGTTATGACATGCAAGAGCCTTAGTTATGGTTTTGCTGTGCCCGAGAGGAGAGATGAACGGTGCCTTGGGGGTGATATGGACCGTTCAAGCTATATTTTGAATTCTTGAGTAATTAGGCTGTATAAAGCTTAGAGCTCTCTATATTTGGCTTGCATTGAGTCTGTGGTGACTCTAAAGCCTTGTATTAAGCTGTGATGGACCTCTGAGGGTCTATGAGAAGCCTAGTGTGTGCTGGGCTATGGTAAACCTTAAGTTAGAGGACTGCTTGACATGTTATGCTTGTTTGTATGATTGAATTGGTTTTGATACGTGCATATGTGCCTTGTTTAGGGCTTGACACCGAGGGTGTCAGTGGCGTAGGCCACCGAGCAGGGAAAGAACTGCAGAGCTCGGCTTTGCCAGGTAAGTTCTTGGTCCCTGGGGATGTTTCCCGCTTGTTGTGCTCCACCACACTCCGAGGGAGTGATGGTTGCATTCATGATGCATGCATTGTGGTTGTTGCATCCTCATAATGATATGTATGCTGCATCTATGCTTGAAAAATGTATGATGCCTATGATTAGATCTTCTGGCCAGTAAGATAGATATGGACCTCCCTAGGAGAAGAGCGCACCTCCTAGTTTGGTTTGCTCGTGGGTGATGATGATCCCTTGAGACCAAGGGATGGGTGTGTCCCGTCGCGGTTGATTGCCTATTCTCGGAGGTACCATATACGTGCGTCCATGCGTAAGGGGTAACTCCCGATGGGATGGCACGGGTGTGAGTTCCGGTCTCACACTGAGGTTGGCGTTGATGATGATACGTCATACATAGAGCAAGATGTCTTGCTCATATTGTTATGAGGGCCGGGAGGCCTGTATGATTGTGATAACTTGTTTGTGTCATGGAAAGTGGGCCAGGGTGGAGGAGATGCCTCCAAGGACCCTGAGCTTACTGAGATGTATATCTCACCCCGTGTGGGGTTTATGTGGTTACAGGTGACGCTTCTGGCAGAGAGGAGCAGTCTCAGGGCGGAAGGCCCCAGTAGAGATATTGTTTGCATGGTTGTGAACTGCAGGAGCCTAGCTGACTAGCTCATTTTGGTTCATGATATTTGTTTTGTACCCCTGTAGAGGGGAGATGTGTGTGTGCACACCTGATATGATTGTATAGTCTTGTACACCCTCGTGTGAGGGAAGTTATTCTTTTGTATAACCACTGGTGTGGTTCAGATACTGATGTATATATGTACAGGACTCATTTATGTTATGAAATGTAGTTCCTCCTGATTATATCTGTTATGAATCTTGGTTATCTGCCTATAGTTATGGTTATGTTAAACTGGATCAGCAGGGGTTGGTTTTGTGTTATTATGTGGCATGATGATTGTGTTGTGATGTATTTTTTATATTCCATACATAATGTAATCAAGAAATTCGGTTCGATCGCTTCCGTATTGTTTTAAATGAAAGTTTTTAGCGCGATTCTGATATTATAAATGTTAATACACCGGGTGCACACGGGGTGTTACAATGTATGCACGCAGGACGGGTTGCATAGTTACAACATAGCAATTTCTGTCCTCATCTATATACCATGTTATATCCAGTGCATCAAGGAACAGGATGATTGATGCCATCTAAAATGACATGTAACAAATCTAGTGAGAAATAAAATTTCTCAGTAGGCAAACTCTAAACCACCAAACATGTTAGTATGTTAGTAAATCCTCAATAAAATCAAATAAATCAATACAAGAATTATGCAACTATATGAATGCATGAAATGAATTTTCCCAGGGTGCACATGGCCTCTACATATCGTACTGTATGTAGTTACACCTCGTACTGGATGTAGACATTGCGATCGTCTTACGCAAACATGTATGATTTATTCCATGTATCTGCACCTGATCACTACATATCATATTGTATGTAGTATCAATTACTGTTTCACAAATCTTTTACTGGACTTGGAAACAGAAATCAACATATCATTACATCAAATTCCATCATAACATCATATATACCAAAGTATGGTTAGGCTACCATACCTTATAAAATTATACCAACTCAGGCATGATATTTGATTATCTTCAAGCTACAGAAAAATCATATTACTAGTCTAACTAATAAACCATCATATATCTTTTAATTTAAATTAAAGTTAGTTTTTTTTCGGGATGGCCGGGGTGCTGTGGCCGGGGTTTGGGTTGCTGTGGCCGGGGTCCGGGGTGCTATGGCTAGGGTCCGGGGTGTTGTGGCCGGGGTCTGGGGTGCTGTGGCTGGGGTCCGGGGTGCTGTGGCCGGGGTCCAGGATGTTGTGGCCGGGTCTCTATCAGAAATCAAGGTGGAAGGTACACCATGCAATCTAACTATTTCTTGTATATACAAGTGAGCTAATCTTTCTAAGGAATAAGAAATCTTAATAGGTATACAATGAGCTAACTTTGTAAGTCTATCTACAATGACCCAAAATTGAGTCATGACTAGAAACAGTCCTAGGTAATCCTACTACTAAATCCATAGATATACTTTCCCACTTCCATTGAGGAATTTCTAAAGGTTGCAAAGTATCAGAGGGTTTTTGATGATCTATTTTTACCTTTTGACATACTAAACACTTACTTACAAACTCTGCTATATCCTTTTTCATGCCGAGCCACCAAAACATTCTTCTCAAATCTTGATTCATCTTAGTAACTCCAGGATGCATTGTAAAATTACTTTTGTGAGCTTCACACAAAATTTTCTCTCTTAATTCATCAATCTTGGGTACACATATTCTCTTTTGATAAGTCCACAATCCATCATTATTTACCTCAAAATCCTGCAATTTTCCTTCTTGGACTTGAGTTAAAATTTGTAGAAAATCTAAATCTCCCTGTTGTCCTAGCCTAATGTGCTCTTTGAAATCATTAGAAATTTGTATTTGACTCAAAATGATGCTTTTAGAATTAACAGAAAATCCCAAATTAAGATTTTTGAAATTTTCTATTAATTCTATTTCCTTGATCATCATCCTAGATACATGCAGAGATTTCCTACTTAAAGCATCAGCTACTACATTTGCCTTTCCTAGATGATATTTTAACTCGAAGTCATAGTCTTTAAGAAATTCAACCCATCTTCTTTGTCTCATGTTCAACTTTTTTTGGTCAAAGAGATACCTAAGACTCTTATGATCTGAAAAGACCTCAAATCTTAGTCCATACAAATAATGTCTCCAGATCTTTAAAGCAAAACTACAGCTGCTAATTCTAAATCATGGGTTGGGTAAATGACTTCATGGGGTCTTAACTCTTTAGATGCATATGCTACCACATTCCCGTTTTGCATCAATACACAACCTAGACCTTTCTTTGAAGCATCATAATACACTTCAAATGTACCATGAGGATCTGGCAATACTAGCACTGGAGTACTAATCAATCTTCTTAATTCTAGAAAACTCTTCTCACATTCTGGTGACCATACAAAAGGCACATTTTTCCTAGTCAAGCTAGTCACAGGTAAAGCTATTTATGAAAATCTTTTAATAAACCTCCCATAATAACCAACTAGCCCTAGAAAACTCCTAATCTTAGTTACTGTGGTTGGTCTCTCCCAATTCATGACTGTCTCAATTTTACTAGGATCCACTGAAATTCCTTCTTTAGAAACAACATGACCTAAAAATTTCACTTCCTTGGCCCAAAATTCACACTTAGATAATTTAACATACAACTTCTTTTCTCTAAGTGTCTGCAATACTATCCTAAGATGCTTTTCATGCTCTCTTTCTGACTTTGAATAAACAAGTATATCATCTATAAAGACTACTACAAACTTATCTAGATAAGATTTAAATATTCTATTCATGTAATCCATAAAAATTGTTGGAGCATTAGTTAATCCAAAAGGCATCACTAAATACTCATAATGCCCATATCTAGTCCTAAATGCAGTTTTAGGAATATCTTCATTCTTAACTCTAATCTGATGGTATCCTGACCTAAGATCAATTTTAGAAAATATTGTTGCTCCTCTCAGTTGGTCCATAAGATCATCTATCCTAGGCAATGGATATTTGTTTTTAATGGTTATTTTATCAAGTTGCCTATAATCTACACAAAGTCTCATTCCCCATCTTTGTTTTTCACTAGCAAAACTGGAGCTCCCCAGGGTGAAACACTAGGTCTAATAAATTTCTTTTACAACAACTCCTCTAGTTGTTTTTTCAATTCTTCTAATTCTAGAGGGGACATCCTAAAAGGTGTCATAGATATTGGTCCAGATCCAGGAATTAGGTCTATAAAAAATTCTATTTCCCTTTTTGGAGGTATTCCTGGTATCTCATCCGGAAATACATATGGATATTCTTTTACCACGGGTATATTAGAGAGTTCATCAGTTGTCTCAGTTACATTAGCGAATTAAAGAACATACCCTTGAATTTCATTTTTACTGGAACAAGAAATAATGGAGTTCAAATACAGACACTGGGTTTGACTGTTTTATGAGATTTCTGAAGGTAAAACAATGGTTTTATTTGAACAATCTAACAACACATGGTTAGTTGCAAGCCAATCCATACCCAAAATCACACTAAACCTAGTCAAAGGAAGACAAATCAAATTTACAGAAAAAGATTTATGATCAATTTGAAAATCACAATTAAGACAAATTTGACTAGTAGTAATAGGTTTATTTGTAGGGATAAAAACTAAAAGATCATAAGGTAATTGAGATAACGGTAACCCTAATTATATAGCAGTGTCATAAGAAATAAAAGAGTGAGTAGCACCTGAATCATATAATACAGTTAAAATTTTATCTTTAATTCTGCACTTACCCTCGATGAGATTTTCGGATTGAGAAGCTTCCGCTGCATTCATGGTAAAAACCCTTCCAGTATGCTAAAGACGTGTAGTGCCTTGGGGATCTTCAGCTCTGCAATTGTTAGCATAGTAGTCCATCTTTCCACATCTAAAACATTAAACACTATTGCAACTGCGACAATCCTTTGTCAAATGTCCTGTCTTTCCACATCGTACACAAGTGGTCTTAGCTATAGGGTATGGCCTATCTCCATGGAACCTGTGATATTTTTCACACTCCTGCCTGAACTTTGCCCTGTCTGAAATTTCTGCTGTTGAAACTTATTCTTAAATTTAAATGATTGGGGTCCAATTTCTTCCTAAAATTATTACTTGACTCTCTTTTCTCAGCATACCTCCTTTTATATTCTTCTATTATTCTACACTTATTTATCAAAACACCAGACTCCGTAATTTCTAGGGGTCCCACTACTTCCAACATGTCTTCCCTTGGTCCCCCTTCAAATTTCATGCACTTTTAATGCTCATCAGGGTTATGTTGATAGATGGTTGAAAACTTAATTAACTCTTCAAATTTAGCAATATATTCAGACACACTACTTCTTCCTTGTTCAAGCCTAAGAAATTCAAGTTCTTTAGCATTCCTTACTGATATAAGAAAATACTTATCATAGAATGCTATTTTAAACTCATTCCAAGTAATATCAATTCCATTATTTACCAGAATTTGCTTGTGACTGTTCCACCAGTACTCAGCATCAGATTGTAACATATATGTAGCATAAGTTACCTTCTATTGGTCGGAACAATTTAACACAGTAAATATCTTTTCTATTTCTTTGACCCATTCTTCAGTCACATCTGGATTAAAGGTTCCTTTAAAGACTGGTAGATTAGACTTTCTAAATTCAACAAACTTATGATATTCTACATCAGTCTCCTGCCTCCCATGGTTTACTTGATTAGAATTATTATGATTATTGCTATTATTATTATTTTGGCTTAGTTGCACCATCATTTAAGTAGCTGCAATAGCTTGCTGACTTGCTGCGGTTGCTTGTTCTTGCATGGTTGCTAGCATCGCATGTAAAATATTTGTTTCCTAATCATTGTCACTAGCTTGTGTTGCTGTTATTTCTCTTGGACTTCTAGAAGCCATGAATTCCTATTCACTTTCACAAAAATACTGAGGTGGTCAGGCTCAATATAAATTAAAGTGCGTTAGATTTCAATAAGCACAAACAATCACAATCAAAGTACACAGAAAAACATAGTCAGTCCATTTTCCTTAGGCTTTAACAGGATGAACTGCTCTGATACCAAAACTGTAACGACCTAAAAATTATTTTAGATATTTTTATTTAGGTTAAATTTTTAAAGAATTGCTAGATAATTACTATTTTATTCTTACTGAACAGTTCCTAGTATAAATTCTAAAACATTCAAATTGTATAAGTGATGTGTGAATCGTACAATAAAATTTCTAAAACATATTTGAGGTAAGTAAAAACGTAATATATTAGGTAGTCATTGTACATTGTTACATAGTTTCTTTCTTTTATGTGCCTTACACTTACAACATCATAGAACTTACTATCGAAAATATCTCTGCCACACTAGATAAGATTATTTATTTATATACAAAAACCACAACTCATATTCCTTTTTCAAGCATATCCTCTAGTGCTATCCTCTTCACTGATCACGATTACAGGATCTGTGGCCGGATTAGGGTACACAGGAGCAAATTGTAAGAAAGGGTCGTGTGGATTGAACTCATAACTAAAGACAGAGACATGAAAGTGAGTTCCAAAGTAGGTGTGTGCACGCAGGACGGGTTGCATAGTTACAACATAGCAATTTCTGTCCTCATCTATATACTATGCTATATCCAGTGCATCAAGGAACAAGATGATTGATGTCATCTAAAATGAAACATGTAACAAATCTAGTGAGAAATAAAATTTCTCAGTAGGCAAAATCTAAACCACCAAACATGTTAGTACGTTAGTAAATCCTCAATAAAATCAAATAAATCCATACAAGAATTATGCAGCTATATGAATGCATGAAATGAATTTTCCCATGGTGTACATGGCCTCTACATATCGTATTGTATGTAGCTACACCTCGTACTGGATGTAGACGCTGCGATCGTCTTATGCAAACATGCATGATTTATTCCATGTATCTGCACCTGGTCACTACATATCATACTGTATGTAGTATCAATTACCGTTTCACAAATCTCTTACTGGACTTGGAAACAGGAATCAATATATCATCACATCAAATTCCATCATAACATCATATGTACCAAAGTATGGTTAGGCTACCATACCTTTTAAAATTATACCAACTCAGGCATGATATTTGATTATCTTCAAGCTACAGAAAAATCATATTACTAGTCTAACTAATAAACCATCATATATCTTCTAATTTAAATTAAAGTTAGTTTTTTTTTTTGTTCGGGATGGTCGGGATGCTGTGGCCGGGGTCTGGGTTGTTGTGGCCGAGGTCCGGGGTGCTGTGGCCGGGGTCCGGGGTGCTGTGGCCGGGGTCCAGTTCAAATTAATAAAAATAGTTTGAATCTCATCAGAATCACCTCTAAAATCATCAAATATAGTTCCAAATGTTACTAATACTTTAGCCCATAAATCATCACCTATTCTATGGTTTAAATCCACATTTTCACATCATAAATTACCTTCTAATAACATGAAATTCCATCCTAAAATAGTAACCATAAATCTGTACATTTTAAACATGTAAACTAATCCAAATAATTTCTTAACTTGAGATTGAAGCCTAGCCTATCTCAAGTAACTCTGATGAACTAAGTAGAGGATTTATGAGTAACTTTAAAGTAGAAAGTTTTTATGTGAAGGAAAGAAGAAATGGAAGTATACAAAGGTGGTAAAGAACTTAACGTAAAGAGTAAAGGCTGAGAATTTCGTGCAATGATTTCTAAATGCAAGACTATTTATACTAGTTTATCTAGTTGGGTTTTAAGTGATTTAATTGAGTTATAACCATGTTAGGCTTTGGTTTGGTTACAAAGTAATTATTTTTGAAGATATTTATCCTAAGTTAATCATAACAAATATTCCTTCATTTAAGGCCAGGAGATAGTTTTTCAAAGCCATTAAATGAAGAGAATCTTGTTTTATATAATATAAGTCATGTGGATATATGTAACTGAAGTTCATATCTTTATAAAACTTCAATGTTACGTTACTTTTCTGTCATGTGTATTTCATACTTCCTAAAATAACTAAGTATGACTTGTGATTGACTGAAAATAAAATATATCTACTGCACCACCAATTGTTTAATATTTTAAAGAAAAATTTTATACACTAATGACTTTATAATTAGATGGAATGCTATAATAGTTGGTTGGACTTGAATGTATTTTATATTTAAATTATATATATATATATATATATTAACCAATAATTTCATAATTTAATTATGCATATAACTTAATATATATAATTTTGAGAATGTTAAAAAAAATATTTTATAAGCTCATTCAAACTAAAATTTTATTTTAAGGTAATTAATTACACAATAATTAATTACACAACAAATGTGTAATCTGGCCTAAAAAAGAACCAAACCACTTCGGTTATAAATTTTTTTTTTTGTGTTTATATTTTTTTGTGTCGGTTATAAGGTTTAAGATCACTTTCTGTGCACAATAATCTTTTTCAATTAAATAAAACAAATGTGACAAGATTCTATCTTAAATTATTCTCTCACCGTAACTTTTATCTAGAAAATAAAAAAGTATACACTTTATGGAGCACAAATAAACGAAGGAAACTTCGTTTATAATTTTTTTTTTTTTTGTGTTTATATTTTTTTGTGTCGGCTATAAGGTTTAAGATCACTTTCTGCGCACAGTAATCTTTTTCAATTAAATAAAACAAATGTGACAAGATCCTATCTTAAATTATTCTCTCACCGTAACTTTTATCTAGATAATAAAAAAGTATACACTTTATGGAGCACAAGTAAACGAAGGAAAAAATATTTCGTCACTTACTGTATTTGGTAGAGAAGTAAGAAATAAAAAATAGAAGCTGTTTGCTTTAAGATAAATATATCAAAAATAAAGGAACAAAGTTGTTAGTTTAAAAGTAATTTTTTTAATTAAAATATATGACCATTTTACCCTTTTTTTCAGTTTTTTTTCCCTCATATACTAGTTTTTGAGTCATATAATTGATGATGGACTAGGCCATAATCGATTATATGGCCTCATACAGAGCATGACCTTTTGATTATGCCCAACAAGACCTCTTCATAACTATTACTGTGGAGTGTGGAATAGAAGACTAGCTGCACATGATTTCGCAAGGACATGAGGGACAACACAAGAAAGCTCTGTGAATACTTTTTTCTTCCTTTTGGATTAGTAGCAATTTCATACTTTTGGACTCCACCTAAAACTTTAACAACATTCCTCCTTTTCTACTCAATCAAATCAATGTGAATAAGGTACTTCTCCTCTCTTCCCTTGTTTTTCCTTCCTTTTTCACCTATTTCCCACCAACCAAACAAAATGTTAGAGAAATATATAAGGTGTTTGCACTTAAAAGAGATAAGAAGACATAAAAGATAAAAAATTAATATAATTGGTCAAACATAAAGAAAAATGAGAAAAATATTATGAATATTTATAGATGTTTGTATTATTTGAGCGTTCAAATCCTATGTAAATGAAAAACATTTGTTAAAATGCACCTCATTTTTTGTTGTATATGAGTGAAAATAAAATATAAAAAAATGAAGAGGGATAAGTTACACTGAAAGTAATCATTATTATTATTATTTTTAAAATCTAATGTTTCTCATGATTAATTAATTCCAACCATTAGATTAAAAAATGGACTATAATAATGATGAATAACTTTTTTGGAGTAACTTAATTTCTCTTTAAAAAGAATAAGAGACAAAATGACAAATATGATAAATGATATTATAAAAGAAAAAAATAAAAATAAAAACTTGAATGAAAAGAATGTAAATGTTTTTTTTTTGTTATTATACAAAATATTAATCAACTTTATTAATAATTAATCTCTATTCAAAAATTTAATTGATCATTTTTTATGAATTCTTCTTTTTTAACTATATTTTTTTTATTTAGATGTCTTAAATCGATACCTTATTTAAAATAAATCAACTCAAGTTTCATTCAAATAAACAAATTGTTGATAGAACGTGACAGTAAGAATACAATTATTGTAAATAAAAGAAAAAGGGAGACATGGATAAATATAAAAAAAAAAAAAGAAAAAAGAAGAGAGAGAGACAGAGAGAGAAAGATTAAATAATTGAAGAGCAAGTAGGAAGGGTACGGCATGGGTGGGCTTCTTAGGAGATGGGAAAAAACTCCGATTAATAACTATCTAAATTGAGTGAAGACAAAATAAACGATCACGGTTGATTAGGTGAACCCAATAAGGCCATCACATTAAATGATTACCTTCGAGCCCTAGATCTTCAGAATCTCCCTCTCAATATGTGTATCCCCCCACTCCTCATTTATAACACTCTCCCTAGGAATGACAAAAAGAAGTTTCTTCCTTCACTTATCAAACATTAAAGTTCAACACCTCTCTCTCTCTCTCTCTCCCTCCCTTTCTTTTTTCACCAACAGCACCGAAAACAGTGATATGTACGACCTAACAGCTCGCTGCATGAACTGAAGAGACTAAGAAGTTACCCCAGAGTGACATAACTCAAACTGATACAGAGAAGGCTGAACAAGACGGGTTAGTTTCAGAGTCATCATCAAAGAAAGAGGGAAATAAGAGTTTGAGTAATTTTCTTTTCGGTAACATGGAATGGATTATTGGACTATGGACTCTGATGGGTATTATCCTCTTATGTTGGTGGTTTCTGTGTGTGAGAAAGGAGAATCAGAATAGTAATAGGGTGAAGAAGAAGAAGAAGAAGGGTAAGGTTCCAAAAGGGAACACGGGTTGGCCTTTCCTTGGAGAGACCCTTGAGTTCATTGCTTGTGGCTACACCTCCAACCCTGTCAGCTTCATGGAAAAGCGCAAGTCTCTGTAAGAAACTAAGACTTTTCTATTGGTTTCAATTTATGCTGAACCATATTGTGTGATTCATGTAGTCGATCTTACTTAATGAGATAAGACTTTGTTGTTTGTTACACTTTTGTTTTTCTACATTCTCATACCATATTTCATTCTCTACACGAGGGTGATGACATGCATGTTACAGCCAATACAATTTTTCATTTTCTCTTTAGTCCTTTTACTTATCTTCCCCACAAGGACGGTTGGAGCATTACATCATTGATGCACATAAGCGATTTCCCGAGTGACAAGAACTATCAATGGTCAATTTATAATAAAGATATATGTTTGTGATTCCTTATTAGGTATATATCCGTACACGTATATATTGATATAATATATATCAGAAAAATAAAAACCACTAAAAGTCTCTGTCCCCATGAACATATCTTCTTACTTCTAGTCTATTCTTTGTGAAGGCCCAACTTTTAACAACTCTGTGTGGTCCTTTACAATATTCTCATTTTTATCAGTGATCATGTGTTGGTGGCAATTTTGTCCTTCTACGAGGTCCACATATACACTATTGAAGTAAATGGAGAAAAAAAATATTTCTTAGAGTAACCATTAACTTACGATTACCATAGAATTAAGGAAATATTTAAGTTGCTTGTTTCTACAGTTTTAATTTTAAATATTTAGATTTGAAATGTTCAATATATATGAAGGGAATATTCAACTAGCTTTATGATTTATATACCTGCACTTAGTTTAGCAACCTATATATTTGGGTATAACTTCAAGTATATGATTGTGAGAAATGATAAATTACATATTGTTTAAGGACAAATAGGCATGGATAAACCAGGTTATTTAATACTTAGAGAGAGAGAGAGAACTGTGAATAATATAGTATGAGACATGACAAGAGAGAAAAAGAGAAATAAGGCTTGTCAAACAGTCATGTTTGAGATATGTGAATATCCTTATATCATCATCCATTTTTTAGGTTGTGAAAAGAAAAATTGATGGATAAACACTTAAAAGGTTAGTTGACATTTAAAGAAATAAAGAAAGAGAAACACTGGAAGACCTGTGATGGAGAAGATCATAACATGAGTCATTCGTCAGATTTGGATTTATGATGATGATATGATATGAAAATAAGAGAATGATAAAAAAGTATAATGATTGTTAATGAAATGTTTAGAGTGATAAGGTACGTATTTGCGCGCATTCATTAGTGGTGTGATAATTAGGATCCACATAATGTCTTTACTTTGCAACCAATAGAATTTTGTTTTATTGCAAAATACATATTCTTGATTTTCTTTGTAGGAAGAAACCAATTTAGTTTTAAATTGTTCTCCTTTACATAATTGAGATAATTTCCTCATTCTTTATTTTCTTTTCTTGTTCTCTAATAAAACACGTGTTTAAAAAAATTTCTTTCTTTTTGTAAAAGCTAACATTTTTCTAAGGCGTGTTTTTTCTTTTAAAATATATTTTTTATCCTTTTAAATACTAAAATATTTGAAATTCACCTTTGCAAAATTTCACCATATTTTTCGTCTTTACAAAATTGAAATATTTTTTATTTAGAGTTAGGCTTTGATGAAATTGAATCTAAGTAACATTTTCTTAAGTTTAATTTTTAAATGTAATTTATGAGAGTTAAAATCAATCACAAATCACAAATTTTTTTTAAAAGATAAATCACACTTTGTGGCAGATAAAAATCGCCACAAATTTTAGGATGTTTTTTGGAAAAAAAACAAAAGCTTTCTTCCAAACTCATAACAGCCACCACCAAACATCACCCTTGCATTGTCACCTATAACAGCCACCATCAAACTGCCCCCAAACACCAGCATTAAAATCATCGAACCACCAAACACAAAACATGTTCATCACCGTCGTCGTCGCCATGTCCTCTGACCGCTCATGGATGTATGTTCGGTGTAATAGTAGAACACAACCATTGCGACCCTCCTTGCACCAAAACACCGCAGTTGCAACCTCAATTCCATCACCTCAAGGGCGCGTGCGTTTCTCTCCCTCAGATTTGCAATCCCAATGCCGTCGCACGTCTCCATCACCGCTATATCACCATCTCCAACCAGATCTGCCTCCATCCAAGCTTTCCAACGTCTCTACCACAACCCCAACCATCAACAAATCCGCATGGTGTTGAAGAGATAGAGAAAGGGTTTGACTTGGGGTACAAAGATTGGAGAGAGAGAGAGGATTAGGCTCTGAACATGTGTTAATGTTTAACTGGTTAATGGATTAATTTCTTTGTTCAGGCCAAAAGTCACACATTATGATTTTTATGAGTAAGAAAAACATGTCAAAAATTTACAAGAAAGAATATCGAACTTTTCAATATTTATAGGGACGAAAAATATATTTTAACTTTTTTTTTTTTCAAGCTCTTATTTTTCTGTTATGAGTTTAGGGAAATTGACATTTTATGCATATATATATATATATATATATATATATATATATATAAGAAAAAACAAGACAGTTTCACTAACGAACTAGAAATTAATGACTGCTATATTAACAATGTGGTATATAAATAATTGTGAAGGAGCATATCTCCCTTTTGATCAAGTGATCAAAAATGGTATTTCACAGTTTCTACATAGAGAAACCACCTAGTCTGCCAAAACTCCAAAATAGAATTGAATGAAAAACGTAGCTCAAACAGATCACGGATGTAATTCGGAACATTAAAGACCTCGTGAAACAATTAATAAATGTCACACCTTTATGGTTGTACAGTTGTAAGGCTTGCAGCTCCTGTAGAGAGAATAGCATATCCAAAGAAGGAAGAGCAGAAAAGCCTGCTTCTGCCGTCACTGGAGCTATTTTAGATTCACTGTTAAATTGCACTTTTAGTCTCTTCAGTTTATATCATTTGTAATTTTTACTTTTAAATTTTTTTTTTGTCAATTAGATTCTTCAATTTTTAAAAAATAAACAAATTTTGTCCCTCTGTCATTTTTTTATACTGAAAACCCCCCAATCTCCCATTTTCTATTATAAATATTAAATTTCTCTTTTCTTCCTAGAAACTCCTACAAAATTTACAACTTTTTTTAACTACTCAATTTTTAAAATTATTTTATATTCTAAATCCATCTATAAACCCTCTTAAGTATCTGTATAAAAAATGAGAATATACGAGTTTTAGATAGAAGAAAATTGATAGAAGGACCGAATTTGCTAGGTTTTAAAAAAATAAAATGACTACCCTAAAAAAAGATTTGGTTGTCTCAAAAAATTGAGACAAAAATCTATTTTTAAGAAATTATCTACTGCCTTTATTACAAGATATTTAAGTCTGCATTTATAATAAGATATCCATATGTTTGTTAATTTCTGGTCTTAGTTGAAAAATCTAGTTTGTCATCTTTAATGAGATCTCAAACCCAAGATCTGATAAAGAAATTTGTGTTCAGTGTTACTTTAGAAAAACATGTTCTTAGAAGATATCTTATTAATGGAGTAAATAAGAAAGAACAAATGCTAATTAGTACCTTTAAGTAATTAAAAGTAGAAAGATTCTTATGAGAACAAGTAAAATTTTACTTGTGTTGCTCATATTTTTTTTCTGCACTCTCCTATAATTTTTATAATATTCTTTTCTTTGAATTTCTTAATAAAAGATCCTAAGGACATTTGTTAGAAGTTAGCAACATCATAACTTATTTTCTCTCTTTTGGCTGTGAATATGTGTATGCAGGTATGGCAGTGTATTTAAGACGAGCATTTTGGGAAGTGGTGTCATTGTATCCACAGACCCGGAAGTGAACAAGGTGATTCTGCAGAACCAGGGGAACATATTCGTCCCTGCATATCCAAAATCAGTGAGAGAACTAATGGGAGAACACTCCATACTCCAAATGAACGGAAACATGCATAGGAAAATCCATTCACTCCTTGGAGGCTTCCTACGATCCCCACAATTCAAAGCTCGAATCACTAGAGATATTGAACACTGTCAAACAATGCTTTGCTACTTGGACCCACCAACCAATATACCTTCAAGATCAAGTCAAAAAGGTCTCCTTAATTATTTTTTTCATTAATGATTTCATTACCATACAAATTAAGCTTTCCTCTTTTGTCCATGTCTTATATGCTCTCAATTTCATCAAATTATATTAAAGATATCACTGGAATATACTATTTATAATCATACCAATACTAAGAACACCTTTAGTGGTAGATCTTAAATTGAAATTTTAATCATTTTTTGGTGGATCCTATAGCACCACATAGGATTAAAGATCTCTCTAATTTTTTCTTTTAATGGTAGATCTCAATTTGAGATCTTAAAAGAGAGAAAGAGAGAGAAAATTTATTTATTTATGAACGTGCAGATCTTGAGAGATCTTATACAATAACTCATTCTTCATGTTGAAGATCTCTCCACTTCCTTTATTGAGAGATCTAGTGAAAATAAGATCTTGAACTTAAAATCTTTGCTCAAGATCTAGCAATAAAGATACTCTAATACATCAAATCTCTTCTCATTATAATTCTAAAATCAGGTATGTTTGGACAAGAATAGTACTTGGAAGGTTAACTTTCTAAAAAATTCTCTTGTTGCACTTCTTTAAAAAACACACACTAAAACATAATTTTAAATACGAGTGATGTGTGTGCGTGTGTGTGAATTGGTTACCAATTAATTCAATGGCTAATAGCATTTTATTTTTTTATATTACCCCCGGACATATATATATCAGATCACATTTACTATTTTGGTTAAAGTTCTGCTGAGCATTGGTCCCGGTGAAGATTTAGACTTCTTGAAAAGAGAATTTGAAGAGTTCATAAAAGGGTTGATTTGCTTACCCCTCAAGATTCCAGGAACAAGACTATACAAATCCTTGAAGGTTATTTCCCCCCCACTCAAAACATAGTAAAGTAGACACTATAAAAAGATCCATAAATAAGTGACAAAATTTATTGAAAGAAAAAAAAAACGTTTTAATCATTAATTCTGGGGTCACAAAATTTGTCCCTACATTATTAGTTGAATTAATTAATTGATTAATAGATGGATGGTGTAACGCCTCTCTTTGCTCTCTCGTGTTTGATTGATTTTAGATGGAATCTTGTGCCCACTTTGTATTTAGAATTAGATTGGTTATAAATTTTTCACGAAAATTTACTTCCCTTTGCTTGAAATGTTACTAGTCGCTTATATCCTAAACGAATTCTTTCTCTCCACGGTTTAATTAAAATAATAAAGTAGAATCCAT
>PYAF01000967.1:324523-351891 GCA_007407185.1 Glycine tomentella | reverse complement strand
TCCATTCTAAAATATCTTTCCAAAATATCTAAGGGCAGTTTTGTAATTTTTCAAAATATTCAGGGGCATTTTCGTCATTTTGACCTCAAGGGCATTTCTGTCATTTCTAATTTATGGAAAGGGCAATATGGTCCTTTCTCTTCAAACATTTCCATAATATTTCTTATTGATATTTCATCTTAATCCTTCAAATATAGAGTATCAATTTGCCTAAGACTTGCTTTAATATTTAACTGTATTTCTAAAATTTTGGGGTGTTACAGATGGTGCAGGCTAAGGAAAGAATGATGAAGATAGTGCGGAGGGTAATAGAGGAAAGGATCAACAATATGCATAACAATAATGATAGTAATAATAAGGATTCAGCAAATGATGTGGTGGATGTGCTTTTAAGGGATATTGGTGACACAAACTCTATCTTTAACATGTTGGAAAATATCTGCGAAAACATAATTGAGATGATGATCCCTGGGGAGGAGACTCTTCCCACGGCTATGACTATGGCTGTAAAGTTTCTCAGTGACTATCTCGTTGCTCTATCCAAATTACTGGTACGTTTTCTCACTTATGATTATATTTATACATTATCCATGCATTTTTTTATATATATAAAAAAAAAACCTTACTAATATACAGCATAGTTCTTTAGTTAAACTATGTTCTACATGATGTTATTTCACGTTTAATGCTGTGAACAATTAAGTTGGTTAATGATACTGAGTATATTTTGATAAATAGAAATATTAATTTCAACAGGATACTCAAACTCAAGTACAAAGTTGAAAAACATAAAGTGATCGAGACTGAGAGACTGTTGTGTCGCGGTGACGTATAAAATGAATATTGGTGGTGTTTTTTCTGTGAATTTCTTCAAAAAATATAAAGTTTTTTATTCTTGACCAAAATATTGATAATCTAATATATATATATATATATATATATATATATTTATATATATATTTGATTATATAAGATGATGTCATCTAGTAATCTCATATTTATTTCCTTCAAAAATATTAAATGTTATTATTTAATTTTATTATTAATTCAAATCAATATTATTCTATTACTTAAATAAATTTATTTTATTATTCATTCTATTGGAGTTATATTTAATTATTATTCTATTAAATGCAAATAATTCTATTTTTAGAATTTTTTTCGAAGATTTTTATTCTATGTTTAAAAATTTTATTCATAATAAATATTTCATTCCTCTTTTAGTATTTTTTAATAAAGATTCTAATATTGTTTAATAATATATTACGAAAAAATATCGATTAGTTCATTTCATTCATTTTTAGTATTTTTTAATTAACAATATAGTATACATAATACAAAATTTTGATGTGATTTTTTATAACATCTTATTATATATTAATATCGTTAATTATTGTGTGTATATATATATTTAGTGATCTTAACCCTTCTATTTATCAAATTAATTTAAAATTTAATTGGAAGGTAAGTAAAGTATGATCAATAATTATTTTCATCAAGGTTGAACTTGGTATTATGAACGACCCAACCTTACCTTGAGCACATAAATCATTTATGTCCAATCATTTGATTTTGTGTATATATATATAAATACTAATATATAATTTTTATTAATTATAATAAAATAAATAAATACATTAAAAAGTTATAATATATAAAAAAAATTACGAATTATAAAATTAATACATGTGTAAGGCACAAGAAACTAAGTTAATATTTGATAAAATTGAGAATTAAATACGACTTATAAAACATCTATGTTTCTTCCCCACCCCCGAAAAAAAAAATCTAGTGCTTAAAACATATAAACTAACTCCATTCAATTATAATTATCATTTTAAATTATTTTATACAGATAAAAAAATTAATAAATAAATAAAAGAGAAATAACAATTTTACAAAATTAATCTTATCATCATTTATTCATTTTTTATGTTTGTAGTTTATATTATTAATATCATAAAAGATATAAGTGAAAAAAAAATAATTAATGTTATCTTAAAAAATTATACTTATAATTATTTTAAGAAATCTTTTTTGTATGACAATTATAATAAAACGAAAGGAATAACATATTTAGTTTAAAGTTACAAAATTATTTTTGCAAATTATAAATTACGTGTTTCAACGCATAAATCGAGAGTAAAAAGTTTGTTGCTTTTGATGTAAAAATACCTTTTTCTTGCATAAAGTAAAAATACTTTTAAACTCTCTTCACTTTTATCCAGACATTAATTTAATCAGTAGTACAAAAAGACTTAACGTTTGGTGTTTAGTGTTTTTATTATTTTTAAATCTTAACGTGCAAGCACCAAAGGAAAGCAATAAAACACAAGCGCAAGTAAATAATCATAATATGTTCGACATCATAGTCACACTGTAATCATAAACATTATGGTTTATCTTATTGATCTACAAGTTAATTGACATCTGCTATTCACCATTAGGTCTAGGAAACTTTTTATATAAATCCATTAACCATGTCATTGGTCCGTGTATATCTTTTCCTCAAATTACATGCATTCTTTTTTTACATTAACCGAAACTAAATTTCTCCTTAATTTAATCTTAAGAGAATAATTCAAGTAATTAAAACACAAACCCCTTCCTTAGTTTTCACTCCTCGAGATATAATTACAAACATGTTTGAAACCATTGAATATGTGGTGTTAGTAAATATGAATAGAATTTACAAAAAAAAAAATAAAAAATTGTGGACCCTACAAATTCGTGCTAGTGTGCGGTACGGCCCACGATAAAGAAATGTCAATGTGGGTGTTTGTTGTCCGTTTCCTTGCCGTGCGATGCTACTTATTGGACGGCTGTGAAACTAGGGCCACCAATTAAATTGTTCCACTAGAGGGCACAACCTCCTTTTGTTTTGCCAATCATCATACTCCTTTTATTCGGTAAAAGAATCCAAATAATACAATTTTAATAAAAAATTATCAATTTGGGATTGTTTGCAAACTAATTACTAATATGGGGCAGTGGGTCACACCCAAAATTGGACATGACCAATCACACTCAGATTCAGGCGTGACCAAGGGGGGAGGTCACGCCCAATTGGGCGCGTTCCATCGCAGGGTGACAAAGTTGTCCAGGGTTTCTCCTCTCAATTTCGAGCGTTTTGACACAAATTACGCCTCAATTGGACATTTCAGTCAAAAGTTATGACCGTCCGAAGTTTATATACGCATCGTTTCATCTGTGCATGACACGTGTCACCCTATGGTGGAACGCGCCCAAAATTGGGCGTGATCCCTCCTGGTCAGGCCTGAATCTGGGCGTGACCCATTGCCCCATATTGGTAATTAGTTTGCAAGCAACTTCAAATTGGTAATTTTTTGTTAAATTTGTATTATTTGGATTCTTTTGTCCCTTTTATTCTATGTTATTTTTTGTTCTATCAACTTTTTTAAATTTTTGTTTGTTTTTTATCTTGGTTAAAAAGGTCACTATTAATGATTTGGTCTATCTAAATTTGTCCAGCAGAATGGATTAGTTTCTTATATCATGGCGAAGGTTCAAATTCTCACTAAGAAATGAATACACATTTATTATCCAACCTTGAAGAAGATTTTTTTAGAAGAAAATATATGTTGAAAATCAAAAAAGTATATTCAGGGACGGATGAATAGGGGGCAATTATTCTATGATATGAAACTATGTACTTCAATTAAGAAAATAGTATGGTAATTAAAGATAAACCAAAAAAGTATGTTCAGGGACGGATGGAGAGGGGGCAGGCAAGGTTCCGAATCCCCCCTCTCTTATTATTTATCATGTACGTAGACATATGTTTTTAAATTAATTAATGTAAAATTATTTATGTTATTATTATAATAATTAAGGTTAGTGAGTATAAAATTAGTTGTGTTTGTTATTATTACTTTAATGACTAAAGTGATAATTAGAATACAATTATGTATAATTAATTATGTGTTTGTTGTTTTTATGATAACACTTAAGATTATTATCATTTAAAATAAAAATTAATTTCAATTTTGTGTAAAAATAGTAAAACAAATTAAAAAAATCATTACTTATTAAAAGTTAGACATTTCAATAATTATAGAGAAAAAAAATTTAGCACCCGTAATAGACTTGCCTGAGTATATTAGTAATTTAGGACATGCTAGTCCAGTTTGATACCCAACATTACATTACTAATTAATACTTATGTGATTCAATTTATTCTATTTTTATTGTAATTATTTTATTATTTAGAATTGTAATTCAAAATATAGTACTAATTAGCATAAATCTATGTTGAAGTAATTAATTCATATTTGGTTTATTTGATTGTTCACTCCAGGAGGAGAACATGGAATTGAAGAGGCGGAAGAATAGTTCAGATGATTATGCATGGAATGACTACCTTTCACTGCCATTTACACAAAATGTGAGTGTCTAACGTTGGCTATTAGAATCAAAATCAGTTGCCTATCAATTATTATAATTTCATCTTTTTATAACAAATCATGACTGTTTTCTTCTTTGCTCTGTCTTTCATTTACTACCGACAAGGTTATCTGCGAAACTCTTAGAATGACAAATATTGTCAATGCCATTTGGAGAAAAGCAGTCAAAGATGTGGATATTAAAGGTAAATTTTTCAAGAAAATGATGCAATAATTTGTATTAATTGGCCCTTAAGCATTTGTACAAAAATTATACATTTGATGCAGTTTAACTATTTTGACTGTGTAGGGTACCTAATTCCTAAAGACTGGTGTGTTGTGGCATCTCTTCTGTTCATATGGATGGCATGAATTATGAAAACCCTTTTGAGTTTAATCCAGGGAGATGGGAGGTAAGCAAACAAGCATAAAAAAAACTGTATAATCTCAGAGCTATATAAGGAAATTATAAACTCATAATCACTAAGTTATTCATGAGTGCAGAATATTGGGACTGGGGCTAATAACAATTGCTTCACCCCATTTGGTGGTGGACAGAGACTATGCCCTGGCATAGAACTCTCAAGGCTAGAGCTTTCTATTTTTCTTCATCTTCTTGTTACAACTTACAGGTAATAATAATGTCTAGAAAAATCGGCATTCTTGGTCTGTATGGTAATTGTCGTAAGACAAGTCAACATCCAAAAAATAACTTGTCTAGAAAAATTAGAAATTACTTTATGATTTCATTCCTAAATGTTTTGTACTATATATATTCAGATGGGTTGCTGAGAAGGATGAAATCATTTACTTTCCAACAGTCAAGATGAAGAGGAAGCTCCCAATTAATGTAACAACCTTTAATTAACACCTAATTGGATTTAAGAATCAAGAAATTCTTGTACAGTAGTATTATTATAGATAGATGTAGATATTTTTTTCAGTCTAGAGAGTAAAAATTTTAGGAAAAAAGAGGCTATGTATTCTTTCTTGTTAGCTCTAATGTCACATCTATTTCAGAGGAGAAAGTTGCTTTTGGGCCCTCTCTATTATATTGAGAAATTGAATGCAAGTGGGAATTATTGAAGCTAACTTACATCTTGAGTCTCTGTCCATTAATTTTTTTTCTGTTTGATTCCCATTGTAAAGTTTGTGGTGGGTTTGGATCTCCATGTGGGTTTTGTTGTTCTCTTGGTCCCATGCCATGATATGGGCTCGTGCTCCACTATCCACTGTTACTTTCTCAATTAGTGGAATTGTGCAACTCTTGTACCAGCGACACGATCCCACATTAACAACACATGTATTTTTTGATGCAAAAACTACTATATGCTTTGTATCTTCTATATTTATATTTGTTCTCCTTTTTTTATTCCTCGATTCGTTCTACAATGTATTTTTTCTTTTAAAAGTTGGTCTCTTATTTTGTCTCCTCTACAATTTTAGTCTCTTTATTTTAAAATAAAAATATTTAGTCACTAATTTTAAAAAAATTATAAATTTGATCTAATCCTAAATTCCGTCAATATTTTTTTACTTTGAATTTTAATTAATTAAATAATTTTTTAATGTAAATTCATTGATATTTGTTTTTTATTCTCATTGATAAAAAAATCATTTTAATAAATATGTTAGGATTAAGACTCAATTGGATCAAAATAAAAATAAAATAAAATGTATGACAAATTAAATATTTGATCAAAATTATTGATTTTCAAAATTTGGGAATTAAATGTCTTTATTTTAAAATGAGAGACCAACATTATAAATTAGACAAAATGAGAAGTTCAAAGTTGTATTTCAGTTTCTTTTTTTGCGCTAAAAAATTTAGGTGAATTAGATTCGGAATCTCACTAGGTCAAGATAGACCTAAAGACTCAAAAAGTATTTATAAAGATATTCACAAAGTAGGCACCAATAAAATTCTCATAGATAATCAAAATTATACTCACGTCTTTTGAGATATGATTTTATTCCTTATCAATTGAAACTGTACCAACCTTTGGTTAGCCTTCTTTTTTTTTTTAACCTCACCTTTTAACATTTTCTATTTTACTAGTTGCTTAGGAAGATTGCAATTTACATGACACTAACGTCATTAATTGATCTTAGTTGTAAATTAAACACTTTGTTTAATGTAAGTCATCTCAAGTCTCACCTCTCACTCAATTACCACCATTCATTCCTTATCATCTTTTTTCTTCTAAAGTTCCTACAACCACCGCACCATGCACCATGGCAATCACGTGACTTTCCTGCAAACCAAAGCCAAAAATCAGTGTGGTGAAAATTAGTCTGAATCGACCGGTCAGACCGGACCGGTATTGGTGGCACAACCGAGCCGGTTTAGTCATTGGAAAATATATATTTTTATTAAAAAATTAATATTATGATGATTGATACAATTCTAACGTTTCTAACGATATATTATAATGATTGATAAGTATATTAATTATATTTATTTAGTTTTAAAGTATAGTTATTAATGAATATTATTGTGTTATATGTTATGACATTTATCTAAATTTCATGTTTAATTTAAATATTCTATATTACAAGTGATAAGCTACCACATTTATAAGTAATGTTTTTTTTTAATAAGTGAGAAGTACGCAAAGCAAATTAAGATGATATCAACCAAAATAAGTGGACTTGACTGAGGGAGACAAGCCTCCCATATTATAAAAAGAGTAGAAGAAGATGATCCTAACAATAGGACTTGACATGTGTGGACTAAGGATTTATAAGTAATGTTTAATTTTTAATATATGAGTTATAGATATCAATTTTTAATTAAATATTGTTTACTCTATTATATTAAAATTTAAAATGGTTTTGTTTAATTTATGATCCACTTAATTATGATTAAGCCATTAAGCTTTCCTCATGACCCATAGGTAGTGGCGAACCTAGAAAAAAAAATTGTAAAGAAAATTTAAATCAACGCTTTATGTACAAGGTTATGAACCCACTCAAAATGTAGTTACTTTTATAACAAAATGCAGATAATAGTTTGATCAATCATTTAGCCCCCCAAATTTTATCAATCTTCCAAAACAAAGATGAGAATATACTCTAGTACATCCATATATCATCATTCTATTTATAATGGTGAATAAAAAAGCCAACATTACTGTATAGAAGGCGAGCAAAATCACAGTAAATGCCCTCATCTCTAGATATTAACTCGTTTGAGAATGTCAAACATGACATCATTCCTTTCTTTTTAAGTCAGGATATGGCACATAACCTGAAAGAAAATCCTAATTAAAAAAAGGTCACACAGAAAGTAAGACAAGACTCATTATAACTTACATTAAGAAACAAAGAAAAAGCCTATTAGCGAAAAAATACATTCCTAAGAAAAATATTCCTCCAATACATGCAAAAGCAACAAGTCTCTCCGTAAATAGAGTGGAACTGTAGCCCATACATTACAAGAAGTATTAGAAATCAATATCTATGTTACCTTTAGGAAAAAAATCAAATCGGGTGAATTTTTATATCTGCACTTGCAAACATTTGCCCTAACGTGGGTCGGCCACTGCCATAGGAATAAGAATCGAGTTCCAGTCACCTATGTGGACATCCATGGTAGTTGGGATTTACACTTGTTGATGCCAAAAGGAAATTAAAAGAAATGAAAAATGGAGTATTGTTCGTGAATGTTAAGAAAGCAAGGATATTTCTATCTGAAAAAATATTTCAATTCAAATGGGATAATGAATCTGAAAGTCATTATTGCATTCAACGTCTTTGACAACATTTGTTCTTTTACATTTAATAAAAATATTATAGATTAAATAAACAAGTTATTTTAACATTTTTTTTAAAAATGCTAGTATAAATCGGGATGACATGATATTGGAATCTTGTTTTAACTAAATGTTGCATATTCAAGTTTTTTTGTGTTTTATAGTTTTTAAAACACGTGCAAACATTTACTATTATATTCAAATTTATAGTTTCCCATGACAAAAGAGGCTATGTGGCCACTAGGGAGAATGCATATGAGAAGCTTCATATTGAAGGAATCACAGGTTTGGTGGGCCTACAAAGGGAAGAGACTGTTTGTGGTTAGGCATGGAAGTATGCCTAGATATTTGCAACCATAATTATACTATTTCTCTTGTGGTTAAAGATATAGTGTACTTTTTGTACTTTTTGAGAGCAAAAAGTGGTTTTCTATATTTACCTAACCACACAAAAATAGATGACGACAATCATCAAATTAAACTTATATTTAATTATTTATCTTTAGTCATAATTTGACACCCTTTATCAGACAAAAACAACTTATTAGGCTCATAGAAATCAGAATCTTAGAATGCTAGGCTAAGTAAGCATTTAAATTTCATATAAATTCAAGTGAAGAAAATTATTGGTGTTTATTACATTTGATGAGGATTTTTTTTATCTTGATGATTAATTTTGTATCAAATATGCAATAGCGTTCGTCTTTGTTTTTTTGTCATGATAAACTAGCTAAGTAGTAATTCATTTTTCATATTTAATTTCTACTTCACACTAGTTTGGCATAAGGTGCCTTGTTACTAATGGTTGTGAGAATGACACTCTAGAATGTTTTAATACTTTCGTCTTATGAACTACACCCACTAATATTAATGGCCAATGTTTTTACAATCAAACTAGTAATTAAACTAATGAAGATCCAAGTTTAAGATTTGATGGTTAAATTGTGGTTAAACTAATGACAATTAAATAATATATTTTAAAAAGTTATATTAAGTAATATACTAATATTAAACAAAAAACATAAAAAATATATATTATTAAATAATTTATCATTTTTAAGTTCTAATTGTTAATTTCATAATCTATCATTAATTAAATATTTTTTGAAATATTTTTTAATTTCCAAATTATTAAGTAAAGTAATTTTGTTAGGAAAATATAAGTATGACTTTTGAATTCCAAAGAACATGGACCAAAGGCCCACACAAGCAACAAAGCCCATTTCAAAAAACAAAACCCTAATAAGGCTAAGATCAAACAAATTGGAGAATGATAGATAGAGAACTGAAGCTTGCATCGTTAATCAAACAAGTTTTCAATTTGCATCATGAGTAAATCCTTAATCGCTTTATCTTCCTTAGACTCGCAACAAGTTAGTCATTCTACCTTTACTTGACAACAAAAAGTTTATCTCATTGAAGATGAAGAGGAAGAGGTAAAATGCCATTTTAATGTGTTGTTACAATTGGTCAAGAAAAATATATTCTTCTTCTACTTAATTTGCTTTGAACTCTAATCTAAAGTTAAGATTTTGCATATTGGTCTAAACTATTAAATCTCTAGTTTTTATTAGTTTCATTAGTTTTTTATTGATCTGGTTGATTCTTAAATGATTTTTCTAGTGTATAGTTATTTGGTTGTATTAAACAAGTCACTGAACTACTTTATTGATTTTTTGACTAATATTATGCTATGTAGATTGGCTAACATGTTGAATCATGGTACCTCAATGGACTAGACTTTTATATTCTTAAATTATATTTATACATGCAAATTTAGTTGAACATGCACTTTATGATATTATTAGAAATCATTTTAGATATTTAGCAAAGTTGGCAAGGCACTAGATTGCAATTGGAATTTGAGACTGCATGTGTTTACAAAGAAATAGGTTATCTTTTTCACATACATATTATTTTGTGGTATATGAAATAAATATACATAATTCCTTTGCGCTAACAACTTATTAGACACAAATAGTATTTGTATATTATCTCACATGCATGGTCTATGATTCAAAGTAGTTAATCACTTCCAATAGGAATGTGTTATTGTAAATATGATTCACCGAGCCTCAAATGTATTGTTTGATTTAGCTACATCCACAATTGAGAAATCTAATATTGATAGACATCTTAACTATAGAGTAGACAACATAAATATTGAAATTGTCCTTATTGACCCCAATGATAGTGTAAGTGGAGAAATAGACTTTCGATTACTACTATTTTGAAATTTGCATTTGTTAATGGTACAATTTAATAAATTATAGTTGTCTTCTTATATCTCTCCTACCATCAGCTCCTTCCCAAAAATGGAAACAATTTTGTCTAAAAGACAACATATTATTATTTTTCATTGAAAATACTAGCACCATTAAGGATAATATGGTGTGATTATTTATTACAAATTGACCATATTTTAGTTAACTTTTATGTTCATATGCCACTAGATATGTAAAGATTTGTTAATTGCAAACTTTAATTCATGTCACAAATCATCAAATTTGAAGATATAATTGTACTACTGTCCTTTATGATGGATAAGCTAAAAATTTATACTTTGACTATGTATCTTGTCTAATAATTTATATATCTTCTTTGAAATCTTATATGTTGACTTACAAGATCTTTGGTGTGTGTACTACAAATATATTATAAAAATCAAGCATGTGTTATCGTTTTCATAAGAATACCAGTAGTTGATATTATACACTAACAAATTATGGAAGATGTTTTTAATGTTCCCTTTTTGGACAATGTTGCACTTTTGAGCAATATAGTAAGTATTTTTTTTTGTTTTTATATGGTTAATGTACTTATATTTGATGGCTTAGTGCTAAATTTTACTATGATTCATGCTATTTTCAAATATAAAAACAAAAAACTTTGTTCAAATGTTTGTAGTTGATATTACTCTTAAATATTGTAATTGTAGAACATATAGTAGAGCAAAAAAATGAATCAATGCAGGAATAAAATATGGAAATATCTTATAGTTAAGTAAATGGTTTTTAGTTGAGATAGAAAGATTACATTATTGTAATTTTTATACATTATTTTTCGTTATCTTTCTTTCCTTTCACTTGTGATATTTCTATTATGTGTGCAATAGATCAGATAGTTACTTGAAAAAGAGTTGAAAGTTACACAAATAATGTCTTTTTCTACACAAACACACAAGCTTCTGATATTATTTTCTCAAGCTTCTTCTTGGCTATCAAAATTATGTAGGAGTAAATAAATCATTTAAACTTGGATGTAATATAAATTTGTAAACAACACACAAGTTAACTATGAGAAGTTTCTTCTCAAAACAAGTTTGTATTATGATATTTCTATTATGTATGAAATGGATCAGAGAGTCACTAAAAAAGGGATTGAAAGTTACACAAATAATTCATTTTTCTACACAAACACACGAGGTTCTGATAATGTTTGCTCAAGCTTCTTCTTGACTATCAAAATTATGTAGGAGTATATAAATTCTTCAAACATATATGTAATATAAAATTATAAACAACACACCAAGTTAACTATGAGAAGTTTGTTCTCAAAACAAGTTTATAAAGACTTAGGTTCTCTAATATACATCATAATTTGGTTTCTATTTCAACAGATTATATTATTGCTAATGAAGTATAAGGACAATTGAAAAACTCTTTTCAACTTAGTTTTAATTAAGTTTAATAACCAAAATAAAGGTTTATATAAGCATAGGTCAAATAAGCATCAAACAAGTATAAGATGCAAGGGAAAGGATAATACAACACACACAAGATTTATATTAGTCCCAATTGCTTGTAGGATTTGCCACCAAGAATTACACTAACCACAGAGGGCATTTTTCTACTTAAGTCTCGTCAGATTTTCATAATATTTTTCTCAAGCCTTTGCAGGATGAACAATATTCTTCTCAAGCCCCTATAAGTTGCTCTAAGCCAATATCATCACCTCACCTACACTAAGTATTCTTAACTATTTAGGTAAGTATTCTCCTATCTGTAGGTTTGTTCCAAGTACTTTCACCTCATCAGGTTTGCATTTGTGTATTTTGATGTCTTTAAGCTAGAAATCTCATCTCTGTAGGTTTTTAACTCAATTTTCTTAACCTCTACAAGCTCTTCAACCAATGTTGTCTCCTTTATAGATATTTTCAATCCTTTCAAAAGAAATTCGCTCTTAGGAAGACAATTTTCATTTGATGTCTTATCATTAGAATTTTTAATTGGACTTCCTTAAGGAAAAGTTTTGTTCGCATAAACAACTATGTTCTTTCACAAGTCTCTCCTAGCTTCAACCCACACCACACATGTTATTGACACCCACAATTGACTAAGTTATGGTTATAAACACACTTCAAAAGCATGAGTCTCCTAACTACTCTTTTTAGTTCCTTTCATAGGTTATGTTTAGACATTTACTTATATGTTAATGATTTATTTATTGTAATTAAATATAAGTTAAAAAACGTAAATTAACATCTTGTTATTTATGTTTTATATAAGGACTAAAGAAAATGAATGATAGACTTCATGAATGAAAGCAATATAATGGACTTTCAACTTTGACTATGTACACAACCTATGAGGATAAGCATGGTGCATTTCAAAGATCTTTCATCATTTTGTGAAGGTAAAAAATAAATTTGTACAATCTTCATTACACAACCTAGTAAATACTGGGGCAAAGATAAGAAAAGTTATTAATGAGTGGTACTGATGAGAATCATTTTATCTGAAAGAGAACCATATTAACAAATATTCCTTACGTGAAACGATGAACATTAGTTGAAGTAGATAAAAGTAGTTCAAGCAATACATAATCTCATTAAAATTATTTAAGAGGTAGATACATGTGTTTAATGAGTTGAAATTTAGGATCATTATATTCTAAAGATAAAAAAAGTTGTATAGATATGTAAAAGTCTCTAAACTTGAATCTAATGAAATATTAATTCTAATAGAAGCATACATCAATACATGGATCAATACACCAAAAATCTTATTCGACCTATTACAACTCACTTGACACTAAAACCTCAATCATGAATTAATTATAACATAGCATGTAGAAAATAACAAACCAAATGTGTATATTATAATTGAGTCATGATTAAGATATTAGTTTCAAGTGAGTTGTGATAGGTCAAACCAAATGAAAAAGGTATATACAACCATGTATTGATGTATGATTATATTAGAATTAACACCTAATTGGATTGAAGTTTAAAGGCATTTGTGTGTCCTAGTGACTTTCTTATATGCAAAACGTCTTTAAAGTCTAGCCCATTAAACATAAGTAAACTGTCACATGCATATTTATAATTAAAGCACATATTATTTTCACTGCTCTCACATACATCAACCAATGCTCGTCGTTTCATGAAAGGAATATTTGTGAGTTTAGTTTTCTTTCAAATAAAATGGTTCCCTTCAATTTTGCTGAATATCTTTATCCCAGTATTTCCTAGATTAATTTTGTAGCCGTCAACTAACTCTTCAATGCACCAAAACTTTTTCTGTTATAATATATTGAGGATACTATTCAATTGTTACTCATGGTGTCATTGCTTGTGGCAACATCTTCAGCATCGTTAATTATAACCAACCATTTTGTTGAATAGTGTACAACACCAAAAAATATCAAGACTGACTTTCTAAATTGGAATATATATATACACACACACACATGAAAGCAAATGTTGATTTGAGTCTAGTATATTATTCAACAAAATGGTCGTAATTAAGAATTATGAAGACATTCTCACAAGAAATGAAATTTTGAGCAACATAATAGATAATTACCGTAAACATATTGAAGCAAAGAAAGGTTTGGTGTATTAAAGGGTTAGTTGACGACTTCAAAACCACCATAAGAAATATTGGTACAAAGATAAGAAAATAGGTTAATGAGTGGTAGTAATGGAAAACATTTTATCTTAAAGAAAACAAAATTAACAAATATTTCCAATGTGAAACAATATTAGTTTCAAGTGAGGTTTGATAGGTCAGGTCAAATGAAAAAGATGCATGCATCTATGTATTGATGTAGTTTATATTAGAATTAACACCTCATTGAATTGAAGTTTAAAAACATTTGTATGTCCCAATGACTTTCTTATCTGCAAAATGCCTTTAAATTTTAGCTTACTAAACACAAGTAAACTTTCACATGAGTGTTTATAATTAGAGCATGTATTGTTACCACTGCTCTCACATACCTCAACTAATGTTTTTCGTTGCAAGGAAGAAATACTTGTGAATTTATTTTTCTTTCAAATTAAATGGTTCTCTTCAGTTATTCCTATTAACATATATTTTTTTAATCTTTGCCCCAGTATTTCCTAAGTTTGTTTTGTAGACATGAACTAACTCTTCAATGCACCAAACCTTTTTATGTTTCAATAGGATATTGTTCAATTGTTCCTCATAGTGTCATTGCTTGTGACAACATCTTCAACATTATTAATTACAACCATTTTGTTGAATAGTATAAAACACCACGAAATATCAAAACTGACTTTCAAAATTGAAATACACACACACATATATGTATATGAAAGCAAGTGTTGATTTGTAGTCTAATATATTATTCAACAAAATGATCGTAATTAATGATAATGAAGATGTTCTCACAAGAAATGACATTTTGAGCAACAACATTGTTGATATCCTAAATGTATTCAAAACAAAGAAAGGTTATGTGTGTCGAAGAGTTAGCTCACGACTTCAAAATCGACCTAGGAAATATTGGGACAAAGATAAGAAAATAGGTTAATGAGTGGAACTAATAAGAATCATTTTATCTGAAAGACAATCAAATTAACAAATATTCCCTACATGAAACAATGAACATTAGTTAAAGTAGGTGAAAACAGTTCAAGCAATACATGATCCCATTTAAATTATTCAAGTTCTAGTATATATGTGTTCGATGAATTCAAAAATAGAGTTATTCTAAAGATAAAAAAAAAAGTTGTAATAATATACAAAAGAATCTAAACTTTAATCTAATGAAGTGTTAATTCTAAAAGAAGCATAGCCAATACATGAATCAATGCATCCAAAATCTTATTTGACGTATCACACTCACTTGAAACTAGAACCTCAATCATGACGCAATTCTATTATAGCATGCTGAAAATAACAGACCAAATGTATATATTAGAATTGAGTCATGATTGAGATATTAGTTTCAAGCGAGTTGTGATAGGTCAGATCAGATGAAAAAAAGGTGCATGCAACTATGTATTGATGTAGTTTATATTAGAATTAACACCTCATTGGGGATTGAAATTTAAATACATTTGTATGTCTTAATGACTTTCTTATCTATAACAAACCTTTAAAGTCTAGTTCATTAAACACAAGTAAATTGTCACATGAGTATTTATAATTAGAGCCTGAATTCTTTCCATCGCTCTCACATACTTCAGCTAATGCTCGTTGTTGCACGAAAAGAATATTTGTGAGATTAGTTTTTTTTTTTCAAATAAAATGGTTCCCTTCAGTACTTCTCATTATCATCTTTTTATCTTTGCGCTAGTATTTAATAGGTTAGTTTTCTAGATGTGATCTAGCTCTTCAATGCACCAAATTTTTTTATGTTTCAATATATCAAGGATATTGTTCAATTGTTGCTCGTGGTGTCATTGCTTATGGCAACATCTTCACCCTTTTGTTGAATAGTTAACAACACCATGAAATATCAAGTTTGACTTTCAAAATTAAAATACACACACACATATATGTGAAGGCAAGTGTTGATTTGTGATCTAGTATATTATTCAACAAAATAGTTGTACTTAAGAATTATGAAGATGTTTCCACAAGAAATAACATTGTGAGCAAAAACTTTGTTAAAAATACCCTAAACGTATTGAAACAAAGAAAGGTTTAGTGTGTCGAAAAGTTAACTCACGACTTCATCACCAACCTAGGAAATATTAGAGCAAACATAAGGGAAAAAATATTAATGAGTGGTACTGATGAGATTCATTTTATTCGAAGGAGAACCAAATTAAAAAATATTCCTTACATGAAACTACCAACATTAGTTGAAGTAGGTGAAAGTAGTTCATAGTTTACATGATCTCATTCAAATTATTTGAGTGGTAGTTTACATTTGTTTGATGAGTTCAAATTTAAAGACATTCTAAAGATTAAAAGAAATGTTGTAGAGATGTCCAAAAGACTCTAAACTTGAACCCAATGAAGTATTAATTCTTCCAAAATCTATCTCCATAATTGTTCTTCTGAAATTCTTAATTTGAAATAAAAAAAAACTTAACTAAAAACTGAAAACAATGAACCTTAACAGTATCGACGTTGACCTAACCTAACCATAGTTGTGCAGATGGAGGGAAACAACCAACATTTAGGTGAAAAATCATCTTTTGTGAGATTTAAGCACTGGAAGGAGATGGAGACAACTACGGAGGCACCACCAAAGCTCAAGAGGATGCATCAAATGATGTTGAAGCCCTTGGTAATTTGCAGTTTTGCAATCCCCATGTTGACCTAGAATAGGTTAGTGCATTATTGGACAAATTTTGTGTCAATGTAATTGCATTTTTAAAGCTCTTGGCTAGTGGTATTTTAGCAATATTCTTGTTTACCGTGCTAAATACGATAATTGACCACAATCACATTGAAATGAGAAAGTGATCGGATATAATGAGATAAGGGAGAAGGGGATATCTAAGACAATAAAATGCCAATATGTGACAATGGAATTGAGAAACAACATCAAATTTTCTAAGAATGACTATGCTCCTCAGATCATGGTCATGCTCATCCAAAACCCTCAGGATGGTCGTTCTCCAAATTTCATAAAACGGCCATCAACTTCACTATTTTTCAAGAACGATCGTGCTCCTATTCAACATGGTTGTGCTCCCTTTCATGTCAGAAGTTTTGCATTTTATTCATAAATAGGAAGTGAAAAAGGATGGAAAGGGTATCTTTTTCTTGGTGTACGAAATTTGACTTTATGAGTGACCTAGGCACAATGTGAAAGCTCTTTTGGATTGAGAAGAACGTGAGAAAGATTGTGGAAGCTTCTGATTATAATTTTTCTTACTCCCTCATCTTTCTCATGTATCTGAGGTTATTGTTTTGTTTGTTTCTGCCTATGACTGGCTAAACCCCTCTTTCTAGGGTTGTGATGTAATTTGCAGATGAAACCCAATTTTACTTAATTGAAATTGTCTTTATTCAGTCAAATATGTTGTTCTATTGCGCCTATTTTCTCATTAAACTTGATCAATCTATATTTTAGTTATTTGTTTGTGTGAATAATGAAATTATAGAACAACTGAGCCCCCTTTGGAATAATGATTGACCAAACGTATTATAGGAATTTCTGATTGTCATTCTCTATGCACTTATGCTTTCTTATAATTTATTTTTCAATTGATCAAATTAGAATTGAATTAAGAGAAAAAATTTCAAGGTGTTTGATCAAAACCTTTGATGAGCAACTATAAGAGAAGTCATTAATTGATAACATTGAGATTCGATTAACATGAAATTGGGGGATTCAATTGTGAGATTTAATCATAGTCCTAGACCTCCTTGTGATAATTTCCCTTACACTACCTTTGATCATTTTAGAGTACTATTTTCTACAAAGTAATTAAATACAAATTCTTTAACAACTTTTAATAAAAATCTAAATTGTTTAATTTATTATAAATTAAATTATTTTAGAAATATAATTAATCTTTTGGATACGATATCTACCCTTTAAATCCAATATTTGTACATCACATAATGCTCTCAATTCCAACACAATGATAATTTTCGGGATCCTGCCATAATAATATTATAGCAATATGAATATTAATTATCAATATAAACTATAACACACACATATACGTTAACAAAAACATGTATTCATATGTACGTATATAATCATATTTTATGTATACCAGTATAAGAATATAACTAATTCATAAATATATATATATATATATATATAAATACTATACGCAACATGCTGGAAGCATAATTACTAAGTGAATTCATTATGAAGGCACATGTATGTAGCTAGGCATATTAATACATAAAATTGAAATGTCAAAATGAATATCTAAGGATCAAATAACATCCACTGGAAATTCAAATAGTGTGCACTCAGTCATATATGCAAAATGCATATATAAAAAATGAAAGGCTTTATAATCGAGCAATTTAACTACCGCCACTTATTACTTCCTTTACTTGCTTTATGCATATGCAATTAAGGTGTAGGGCACAATTATAATATTAGAATAATTCTTAGCATTCCAAGAAGGAGAAAATCATCAAGTGCATACACGACACAAACCAAACACATATCCGTATCGATTAAGTATAATTCATCAAAATCCTAAATTGAGACATAAAGGAGAAAAATTCTAAATCACTTCCAAACAAGACGGAGTTTATGGTACAAGACCAAAACGTCTTTCATATCATGTGTGAGTTTCTTATATCTGTTAGATTCTTTTAACTTTAAATCTATGGTTCATAATTTTCTTCTTTTTTCTTTTTCTTTTTTTCTTGTTTAATCTATTTTTCCTATTCCGTCCCCTCTTCTCTCTTCTTCTCCGAGCCCCACCAAAACAATAGAATTGTCGTCGCCGCCGCATCACTGCCCCAGTCCTTCCCTCTCATTCTTGACGTCGACTATTTCAGAATCCCAGGCCATTAACGTGGTGGCGGTGTCACTGCCCAACTTCATGCGCGTCATCGTCCTCGATAACTACGAGCCTTCTGGAAGCTTCCGTGGGGTGTCGAAGACTCTAACAATGACGTTGAAGCCATAGTTGGATTCGGACTAGAGGTCACGCTGATTGCGGAGGCCGAGGAACTGCTAGGAGTGCATGGCGTGGAGCTAACGACGACAGCCTTCGAAGACGGCGAGGACAGAAGGGTGTTGGCTTATGGACGTGACTTGCTAGCGTGTGAGCACTGCAAAGAAGCCATGGAAAATGGTGTTGTATACGTGGAGGATTCTGTTGGCGGATAGGTGGTGGTTTCGCCGTTGGCCGTTGTGTAGGCTCTTGGTGGCGGTGGCAATGAAGCAGTGTTGTTGATGTAAATTGGGTTTCAAGGACAAAATTGGGACAGGGGAGAAAAAATAGAGAAGAAAAAAAAATTAGAACCATAGATTTATAATTTTAAAAAAATCTAACAGTATAAAAAACTCACGCATGATACGAAAGACGTTTTGGTCTCATACCGTAGACTTCGTCTCCAAACACTCATGTAATATATCCATGAGATAACCTCACTCTCCCTTTACTTCGTTTCCTCTCCCTCCTCCAATTGCATTTCTGATAGCACGATCCTCAAAAAGAGGGGAAAAAAGACGGCATATGGAACATATCAGGTTTTTAAAGAACCTATCAGATTATAGAATTTTATTTTTTAATTATATTATTGATACGAAATATACATTGACTTTTTCAATGATTTTTATCGGAAAACCTGATTGATCATCTATAGTGAGATTTTCTCCCCCAATTACATTTTCTACATCTACAAGACTCGAATCCAAACCTTACGTAAGGAGACCAAGTCTAGTATTACTCGAACCAACAACTTGTTAATATAAACTAATAGAGTTGAATTAGATTTTCCAAGACTAAACACTCAAAAATATTTAACCCAACATAATTTAATTATTATTATTATTATTTAAAAAACAAATAACATAAAATATTTAATAAAAATTAATATATTTTTATAATTATATATAAAATAATGGGATGGTACAATATTCCTTGACCCAGAAACGTTGCGCGGAAATGTCGTAAGCCCTCTCGACCTCGTTTTTATCCTAAGGGTTCCAACTTCCAAGCCACACGTGTTGGTGTTTCTTGTATATTTGCACACTAACCAACCATTCAATTCTTTCACTCTTTGTATATGGACTATGGAAGCTATCACAACTCCACCGCGGTGCTGCAGTCATTGGGTCCGTCAATGATTGCATTCTGCTGTTGTAGAGAGACTTACCCAGATTCACAAGGGGAGTGTATTTTCGGGGTAATTTTGGAAAAGAAAAAAAAAAGGAGTGTACTATTAAATAAGGAGATGCAAATAGTAACTCCCTTTTTTTTTTACTTTTGGGATGAAACCATTGGGCCATTCACGAACAACTTGGCCATTGAAAAAAAAAACATTTGAATATATTATAAATACCATCTCTTGTTTTGTTTTGTTTTTTTTTATGGTAAAAATACTAGCTCGTGTTATTATACGATCATAATACTATTCTATGGTCAAATAGCTTTAGAAAGGTACTAGTTAAAAAAAATACTTACGACTTAAAATTTAAAGAGCCTCACGCATCAATTATTTACAAGTTAAAATATGTAAATAGCCTTGGGTATGAACAGATACACGTTGAGTGGACTCAACTTGTTTCCATAGATACCATTACATGCTTTATGCGTCTATTTATAGTTTTATACTAATATATTTGGTGTAGTTAAATTGCTGCTCCACCATTAAAATTTAATAACGAAAAAAAGAAGAAACACGAACAAAGCATGAAGTGAACTAATAATTGTTCAAGTTTACGGGCAATTCGTGATGTCTTACAAGATTGTCGTGCTCTCTATCCTTTAAAATGTTCTGACTTTATTGAGCATTTGAAATGGAAAATGATTGCTCCTTCTCCTTGTTTCGATTTGGGGAGTACTCTAATTATAATGTACGTAGAAACCGCAACTACCTCATTTGTTATTCTTTCTGTTTTATGTTGCTCTTTTTCTTGACAGACGAAGACAACATAATTTGCCTCTTAAGAAAGAAATAGATATGTTTACATTATAATGTAACCAAAAATAGATATGTTTACATTAATAACTTTGTTTTAGATTAGAAAATAAATTTCAATGATGAGAAGCTGTACTATGTAAAAATATATGGCACGGGGTAATATTGAGGCCGTTAAATGCCAAAAGGCAAAGCAATCACCCAAGGGTGCAATATATTGATGTAGTCAACGGAAGGAAATACTGAAATTGTTATAGTATAATGAAATTTGCTTAGGAATCGTGATGAAGAATAAAAGGTAATTTCTACAAGTATATAATAAAGTTACCGAGATAACATTACTAAAGCAACCTAAATAATTTATAGTAACTGTTAACACTAGTTACGATCGAACTAGTCAATCAAAATGTTATGAGAATAACTCTATAAGAGATGCATAACAACAGTACTAAAGTTGTTGCAGAAAACTTTTTAGAGATTTAATTTACAAATTTTGGCTGATGTTACTTGATATGCGCCTAGCATATGGTCCTTTCTAAGCCATTAAAAGCTAAGAATCATCTACAAATAACCTAGAATTGCATATAAGTATGATAGATGTTGATGAATCTTGTCCTGTCAGGTGTTAGGCTAATTTGAATATCTTTTTAGCAGGAAAGAAGATTATACAAGCATCTTTGAGCAGAGGCTTGCCATGCCACCAGCGTGGAACCCACGCCCCCAGCGTGGAAAACAACCTCCATTTGCAAATTCCACTGGAAACCCACGCCACCAGCGTGGGATGTGAAGTAAAGAAGCAATTTTCTCTGGAATGCCAGGCTACCAGCGTGGGATCCCACGCCATCAGTGTGGAAGGCTGCTGTTTATGTAATTCTGAAAGCTGATAGAGGGCAGATTTGGACTTTCACCCTTCCCTTATAAGTACTTCAGCCTCAGCATTGAAGGCACGTTCCTACACGGGAGAAATCACAAAACCAAGGGTTTTAGAAGCTTAGGAAGCTTTTGCTAAGGCTTGGGAGTTGAAGGTTCAAGTGGAGACTCTTCTTCATCTTCTTCTTCCTTGTGCTTCAGCTGGCATGTTTCTTTTTGTTAGCTCACAGCCAACCACAATGAGGTTTGGCTGATCTCATATTGTAGTTAGGGCCAAGCACTGAATGTAACCTCCTTTGGATTGTATTGGATGCTATTTTTCATTTATATCAAGTTATTTCACTTTACTTTGATTGCATATATGTTTCTATCTTGCTGGAACTGATCACTCTAGTTGGGTATTGAAAGCTAGAGTTTACAATAGGAATGTTGGGATTCTATGCTTGGACTTGGGTAAAGTGACAAGCTTTACATTATCTAGGGATAGAAATGTATGCTTGCAAACATTTCATGCATCACTTAATGTTTAACCGAATAAATGCTACTAAGGAATTAGGGTGTTGAAATGGGTTAAAGGGTTAAGGTCACTAAGGGATTAAGACTTAACTATGATTGTATGACGATGCATGCTTTGGGTATCTTGTAATAGATGAAGATAGTAGACAATTCATATAAGAAGGTAGGAAGCATTTAGTGTGGGTTGTCCTAGCTACATTTCTTTACATATCATTATAATCTTATTTACTTGTTGATAATAATTAATGTTCATAACTAGGTTTAATTTAATTGTTACATACACACAACTCAAATTCCTCTTACATTTGTCATCCAACTTATCGATACAAGTTACAATTTAATTGGTAAACAATCCTCGTGAGAACGACAATCCCTTATCACTGTATTACTTGGAACAATCGGTATACTTGCCGAATACGCAACATTACTTTTAAATAAAAAAAGAAAGTGTCATTAAATGAGAAGTAAAATTTATCAAAAATTGTGTTTTTAATAAAATTTAATGAATAATAAAGAATGTTGCTAACATTAGAAGTGCCAAGATACATGTTATCGACGAATTCAATTTGATCAAAATCGACCCAAAAACTTTGGGTTAAATTTTTTAAGTGTTTGGCTCAATCTAACCCAACGCATTTGAACTTGTTCATGTACGAGTTTTAATTTTTAAACTTGTTGACCTATGAATTTGACTCATTGATTATTATTGTTGTTAGTGGTAGTGGTAATAGTAATGATGGGTAACCAAGAGGTATTTGGATATATATATATATATATATATATATATATATGTTTATAAAATTTATTATTATTTATTCTATATATATAGTTTTTAATTAAAAAATATTATGATTAGTGATAGCAACTCTGAAATTCTTTTAAGTGTGTCTTCTGTCAAGTTAAAAAAGACTTTGAGAATTATGAAAGTTGTTGCAGATTAAATTAAATGATATACTAAGTGTAGGTATTGGTGTTAGGATTGTCCTGTGTTGGTTGAATTTTCAGATGTTGGGATATAGGATTAGTTTGTTCAAACTTAAAAGAAATAATTTTAAAATAAACACTTTAAAAAAATATTTTTTTTAAGAAGCATATATGAATTGCTTCTTAAAAAATAGAAATCTGCTTATTTTAAGTAAAAACAAATTAGACAAATAGAACAAACAAAAAGCTACTTATTTTATTAAAAAAAACACTTATTTTAAAAAATAAATTTAAACAAACTCACAATCAGTTTGTTTAAACTTAAAAGAAGCAATTTTAAAATAAGAGTTTTTTTAAAATCATTTGCTTAAATTTTAAAAAAAAAAGATTGTTTATTTTAAGTAAAAATAGTTTAAAAAATAAATTAGAAATTTTTTATTTTATTTGAAAAATACTTATTTTAAAAAATAAATTTAAACAAACTCACACATAATAAATTATGAATAGTGACTTATGCATTATGTATCATTGTTTGTTTTTTATTTCACTTTTTTTAAACTATTTTGAAGATTAAAATATATATAAATTTTCAAATTCATTAATTCAACCCAAACTAATCCATTTGTGAACAGATTAACTTGGGCTGGATTTAAAAAAATACACAAACACAGCCCAACCTAACCTTTAGAATGTTGATTGAATTAAGTTATGGATTTGGCCGAACACAACAACACGAGCAGTGAATAGCTCTTGCTAGCATTTCTCAAAATTAAATTAAATAGACTAATGGTATAATGGTTGGTTTGGTGACCAAGATAGAATAAGATATCCATCTTATCGTACTAAAATCAATTGTGTGGTGCACCGTACACCAATAGGATGATATTCGCTTATACTATTACCTTTTGTATCAAGTATTGTATCCTAAGGAGATATTTGCATTAGAAAAATAAAAGATAAAATAGTTGTTCTCCCTCTTCCCCTCTCACCACACCCTACCGTTGCTACATCACAATCGTTATCATCCCTGATACGACCATCACTGTTATTACCACCAATTGACGCTATTATTATCATCGTTATCATTATCATCATCACTATCATTGTCACTACCACCATTGTTACTATCACTCCTACCATCACCTTTGCAACCATTGTTGTCGTTATTATCACGATTGTAGCCATCACCACCACTTTATTCTTGTCACTATAATCGCAACCACTAGCATCATCATAACTATCATTACTATCATTATTGTCGTCATTGTCATTGTCACCTATCATTATTTGCTTATTGAACACAGACATGATAATATAATAATGTTATCTTATATGCATCAAACATTGAATAGAATTAAAGTTTATCCTAATCTTATCCTTTCATGTAATTATCTTGTCTTTATATTTCATGATATTTTCATCAACAAACGGGCTCTTTTTTTATACAATGTCATTCAACCATAAAATATCATGTGTAGTAAGATTATTGATTTTTATATTAACTACTTTAAAAAAATAGGATGATTTTCATTTAGCTAATGGTATATATGTCTTTACATTGATGATCTATAAAAGTTAAATTTTTAAATAAATTTTAGAGCAAATTATACTTAAATTCCTTAAGTTTTTTTTCTTTCAAATTACACATAACTATTTTTTTTTCTATTACTACACTAACTCCTCTTTATGTTGAAAAAAAACATTACACTGACACCCTAATTTGTTATACTAGCACCCCTTAGTGTTTAAAAATATTATACCTACACTTCTTATATATTACAGCCATACCCTTTATAAGATTATTATTGTAATGATTTAAAAAAATAGGATATTTTTATGTAATTTCATGAAACTAATTCAAAGATTATAAGTATAATTTATCCTAAATTTTAAATTTATTCATATGACATTAACCAAGTGTGATTCAATACCTTTTTTCAATGACAAAACAAATTTTCGGTTATGATATCATATGATGATATCAGCCACCACACTTTGAAAGAGAAAAAAATAAAGAAGAAAGAAAGAAAACACGACAAGCTGCAATTTACCTAACTCCCGCAAGCAAAGTTACAAAGTGACAAACTACCAATTAGAAACAGGGAAACCCTTCTTTTGTGGCGCCATGTGCTAATTCATCTAACGGTTTAGTGAAAGCAATTTCATCATGGTCCCGTACGTCAAAATGAGAAAGTGGCTAAAGTTGTAAACCCATGCACTTTTTAGAACGGTCTAATTATTGAAAGAGAAGACATGAATTCTATGGACCAAAGGCACTCCTTAATTTCGGGATGAGCCACGTTACGCTGTAGAAATATAAAATCTTAGACCAATGAACATCATCAAAGAGAAGATGGGCCAACATTTAAATGTGTGTGGCAAGAATTGGCAATCGGATAGTGACGAACTAAAACTATAGGTTCACTTGTATTTTATACTAGCCTTGTGGATGAAGAAATGTTTCGAGAAGCATGGAGAATGCAAGATGCTAACGAATCCAATTCTATCTCTTTTTCTTCGAAGCTTGTTCATGGGGTTTACTATCATCACACTTGACACTTTTTCTAGTTTCTACTGGGCAGCAATAACTATCATTTCTTTAACGGTTTTTCGATCCATGTGCTAATCAATCATTGTATTAAGAAATTTTATCTGGTGATATAAAAACAATTATCTGGTTAAAAGTTTTGGGTGCCTTTTATATTTTATTTTCAAATACAACAGTTATAAAGAAACATTTTTCTTGTTTCTTTTCTTAATTACTCGTTTAGTGGCACAACAAATTTGGCGCATCACACACTTTTTTTTTACAAGAATAAACTTATATCATTGCAATAATAACTTCATTTGTATTGGGAACATGATGAAAAAACATGAGTTAGCTTAGAGTAATGATACTGAATCATTATTTATTTTAAATATCTTATCAATATTTCTCATTTTTTTATCTTTATCTTCCTATTATATTATACTTGTATTTTTCTTTTTTTTTTTTCCTCTCTACATGTTGAAGAGATTTTTAGGTGTTCACCAAACATTTCCACTAGCTAAAGATATAGATGCGCATGCTAAAAAGTGAATAACTGCGTTGACTTATCTCTTAATAGACTTAAACTTAAAATTTTTATATATAGAAAGTAATTTCTTATAATTATCGAAAATAACTCCAAACTCACTCAGACACATTCATAATAAACTTGTGAATTCTGGCAACTACCACCTTACAATTTATCTAAAAAACTATATCTAAACCCAAATCAATACTCTAGCAAATTTTATGAACATGCAAGTCTAAGCAGATTTTGCAGCATATATATAGAAACTAGCTACCATTCTCTAGGGTCGATCTGATATTTTATGGAGCTAAGATGTTTTTTTTTTTTTTTTACTACAAGATGAAATAATTAATAAACACAAAATTTTATTTAAAAAATTACACATATTGTTCAAACTATGTACAAACCTAGTGGTGGATGCACTACCTTAAAAAGATTTATCATATTTTTTGTTGCAAGGTGAAGAGAGCAACATCTGCATTACACTTATATATAGTCAGTGGTGGATGCACGTGTGAAGGTATGAGGGCAATAGACCGCACAAGAATTTTCATTTTATTTGTATGTGTAATAATAAATTTGTGCCACTAAAAAAAGGTGTTATCCTCATAAAATAATTTTTTAAAAATAAATTATAAAAAAAAGAGAATAAATTGATTCTAAATTTGTTGCTATATCCTTTTAAGTTTTATGTTTAATTACTATTTTGGTTATCTAGTTTATTTTTTAGGTTCAATTTGATTCCTTAATTTATTTCTTAGGTCTAATTTGGTCTCTTTATTTTTTAAAAGGTCCAATTAGGTTATTTATTTTTTAAAATTGGTTTGATTTAGTCTCATTTTTCTTCAGTTATCTCAAAAAATGAGACCAAAATTGATTTTAGATGACACCAAATTGAATCTATTTTAATAAATAAATGACATAATTAGAACATTTAAAAGAAAAGTGACAAAAGTGAACCTAATAAATGAATTCAGGAAAATTTATAGACCAAATTAGAACTTTTTTTATAGATTAAATATGCTTTTGAAACCAGATAAATTAAAAAATTTATTTTGAGTATCTAATAAA
>PYAF01000967.1:304652-316726 GCA_007407185.1 Glycine tomentella | reverse complement strand
AACAAATACATAATAAAAAAAATGTATTACTTTATATACTTTTAAAACATATACTACGCTCAATTTTAAGGCATATCAATAATTTTACATCAATATAAATTTTTGAAAATATAATTTATGATATGAACTTCAAATCTAATATTAGATTTTGAGATAAAATTATTTAATAAAAATATTAAATATTGTAGAATTAGTATAATTTATATTGGTATAATTTTATCCCTTCTTAAATTGATGATGGATTAAATTACACTATTATAATTTATTTCAACTATTACATATCATTTATAATTTTATATAAAATGTGATTTTTCAAAATTTGTGATATTTATGAAAATAATAAAACATATATTAAACCTAAAAATATTAGATAGATATAAAAAATTAAAAACTAAACTAAAATGTTTTCAAATAAGGGATAAATTAAAAGTTAGTGTCATAAGTCCAAGATATGTTTTAAGTGGAGAATCTTGAAATTTAATAAATAATAACGTACCTATATTTGTGTGTGAATTTGGGTGTTAATCAAATATGAAGATTCAATATAATAGATGTAGCTCAGTTGGTAAGAGTTTGTAAGAACGAAATAAAATTCTTGTGGAATATATCGTTTGGAAGGGAATAAAGAGTTTTAAATGTAACTAAATCTCAATTTTGGTGATTAAAGAAAAAAAAATGAAGATTCAAGAATTTATTAATGTTATATTCATTATAGTTAATTGATTTTTTATTCAAAAAATCTCTATAACACCGACACACTTGTGTTGAGATGAATTCTCAATACTCACCCAATATTACAATAGTCTGTCTCTCAGATATTGAGAGACCACTCCTAACCCCGAGTCTCTGTTGTAAGTCTCTGACTATTGATATCAAAGAACAAAGAGCCTGAAGTATATTACTCGAGTGCAGAGAGAAAAAAAAATTGATTTAGGTCTTATCTTTTGGGGTTATGCTACTTAATTATATAAATATGTCTTGTATAACATTTATATAATTTTTCATCAGATTTGTTTCTGTCACTATCATTATAAATGTTTGTTAAAATTTGTGGCACGTCTTGGTTTTAAAAATACAATAATCTTAACTTTACAAAATTTTCATTAACCAAAAGGAAGAAGTATATTTTAACATTACTTTGAATTTTGATAATGTTACACTAACTAATTCATTATCTATGTGATAATCCTTTTCTGAAAGTATCGTTATTTTTCAATAATTTGGATAAAATAACCTCTGATTTACGTTGGAAGGGGTTTGAATAAAAATACTGATAGTAGTTACTTGTTAAAATTACCCAAGGCAAAGAGTGTCAATGACAAAAGAAAATGGTAGTGACAGAATGAGTATTTATTATGAAGCGTGCATACTGCACAATAGGAATTACGGGGAATCTTAAAATTGTAAAACAAGGATTTCTATTTTGGTCTTATTACATTCACATTCTATGTGATCTCTGGAAATTATACACAATCTCCTTGTTTTTAAATATTTATAGACTTATAGAAATCTTCTTTAATTATAAGAATAGATCATGTATTTTTTCAAACAATTAAAAGGGTTAATATATAATGAATAAATGATATCAAAGTAATATTTTTAAAACAGTTAAAGAATATTAATACATGAATAGAAAAATGAGCAATGTTGAGAGAAATTTGACAAAAAAAATTGAGAATATAAGTGTAATTCAATCTAAAAATATTTTGATAAATTAGTGTAGGGATGAGTATGGATTGAGATATATCGAATTGATCATTTTTCATAGCTGACTCAAAATATTGTCATATTGTCAAGATCATTAGACTTAAATTCAATCTGACCCGAAATATAAGACAAAATACCGGATTGGACCGATTTTTAACACAATATTATACTCATCTTTATCATTAGTAATTAAATGGTAGAATAAAAGTACAAAATTAAAATTAAAATATATTTTATAATATATTTTAAAATAAATAATTGTATAATAAATACAATATCATGTTATATAAAATATTAACAATTAAATAAAAGTTTTATCATCAATATGCACTTTATTAAAAAAAAACAAAACTACTACTTTTTAAGAAAGCATTGGATACTAAGTTAGGTTGGACGACTCATACATAACCCGGATTCGTTCTAAAAATTACACCAATTTTATTTTTAAAATCAAAATCCGTCCAAATCAACCATATATAGCAGAGTTAGCAGGGTTAGGTTCCACCATACTCACCCGGTCACCCCTATATCAGTGTCTGCATGTCATCTTAGAAAGAAAATAGACAGTAAGGTAGTTGTGTGTGAGGTGACTAGCTAATCCTATTCTACAGTGGTCTCATTGTCTAAGAAAGAGATAAAAGGTCTATTTAAATATAAGTTATAGGTATTTTTTAGAGTTTTTTTATTAAATATATTTTAAAAAATACTTTTAATCTTATACTCAATCAAAATCAAACTCAAAATGTCTATATATATTTGGAAAAATATAAGACTTTACTTACTCCACAAATTTGAATTTGAATATAAACTTTAAGCTATACATATATAAATGTATATGTATATATATTTAATAAAAATTGGGGATATGATTTTGCAATATATAAGATATTTCAATTAGGTTGACATTGCAAGAATTGAAAATCCCAAGGAACACATCAAGAGCTGAACGTACTTAGTCAACTAAATATACGTTAAAAATGGGAAAAAATGTATCTTACTAGTAATAGTATCTACCATTTTCATCTAGAAGGATTAATTAATCTTATATTTTCTGTCCAAATTGAAGAGAGACTCTTCTTATATTTATTCTTGAGTGAAGATTTGCCATGGAAATACAAATCATATATCAATTAAAATAATTTCAATTCAAACACACAAATTATAAAGATGTTATGAGTAGAAAGCCTACCAAATAATTAGGGTAAATTTTAATATACCCCCTCTAGCTTTATACCTTCTAACTCTATTTTTTATCAAATAAAAAACTATATTTATTTCACTTGATATTCTTTATTTCACTTAACCTCATTTACTTTAGATTAAAATAAAACTATTGAAATTTTCAGCATTTTTACTCCTCTTTTTTTTTTGTAACTCAATTTTGGGGTCCAACATAGTTGGAATAATATCAAAATCCATCTAGCCACAACTCACCCTCTTTTTTGCTAAAAAGAAAAAAGAAAAATATAAATTTTGGGTTAAATAATTGTTTTGTCCCTATCAAATTTTATATGAGTTTCAGCCTTTTTAAAATAATTGCTCATTTTTAACCTCTCGTTTATTTTTATAGTTCATAATTAGTTCTTGACAAAGACTAAAAATGGATAACAAAAAAAGGAAAAAATTCAACCACATAATGACTAATTGTGAGCAATAGAGATAAAAAAAATCTGAAATTCAATTCACAAAAATAATTGTCTTTTTGCAACAAATGTAGATTCTTTTTCCCATTTTTTTTCTCAAATTTGGGCAGATAGGACTTTTTTGTGGACCTAAACATTATTTCCTTTTGTCTTCTTTTTTTTTATAGTGAAACCAAACAATAGAAAATGCATTTTTCTTTTTTTCTCTCTTTAGTTTCATGTGTACCAAACATTGTGTAATAGAACCTCAAGAAATGATCCTAAAGATAACTTGCGGCTGAAGCAAGTAGTTAAGTTGCTCCTCCTTGAGTGTTTGCCCTAGGTATTTACACTTGAAGAATGGTTGCCCTAGACGCTAAAGGAAGATAACAATTCCTTATTCTTGGTGAGAGCTCAAAAGGAAGATAACAAGAGTTTTTTGATAGACTTAAAATCTTAGCCAAATTATACTTATACTTGGGTTGGACTTCTGATTTAGGCTCTCAATCCAAGTTTAGGAGAGTTTAATCTCTTGATTTAAACTGAAAATTCAAGAAGAGGGTTGCAAGGATTTTTCGTTAGTCCTAGGATCTTAATCGAATTACACACATACTTGGACCAAATTTTAGATTTAGATTCCCAACTCAAGTCCAATAGGGTCCAACCAGAAAGCAAAAAACAATGTATCCAAGAAATAAACATCAGTAACTTAAAAAAAATTACATATTTATTTGGATGTAGACACAACTACCCACTACACGTTTTGTAGTCAAAACTCACATCCCTTATGTGAAAATTATAAAAGCTAGGGGTGTGTTCGATTTGGTGTTTGGAGAACCAAACTCAGGCTTATTCTTCATGGAAAACTACACTTGTTAGTTTGGAAAAAAGAAATCAGTTGAATTGAATGAAACTTTCACTTAAATTGAGGTTTACTTTAAATTTGTACGTGATTGTTTGGAAAAAAAGAAATCAGATGAATTATATATAACTTTCACTTAAATTGAGGTTTACTTTAAAGTTATTTTTCTCTTATTTCTAGATAAACGTAAAAAACTTTAAATATAAATCAAGTTACAATAAACCTACTTTTAACTAAATTTAAATTTAATCAAATTTTACTTTTTCAACCGTAATTTAAACACACACTACAACCAGTAACTTTGGTTCTTATGCGAAAAATCATGTTTGCAATCCATTTCCAAACACGCTACAAGCATTTAGAAAATGGAAGCGCACATACCTTTGGAAGCTTGCTTTGTCCACCATGCACAAGCAAGGGAAAATCACACTCGCCCCTTATATATTGATGGACCACCACAGTTTTGGGAAATTTTCCTTTACTTGCCTAATCTCGTGTTCCTCCTTGTTTTACTCTTTAATTCTTTGGGGAAAATGGTATTTTTCTATTTTCCCTTCCCGAAATTCATTTAATATTTTATTATTCATTGAATTATTTTAGAAAACCTATTTACACATCAGCAAAACTTTTATTGACCTTCTATTATACAAATTAGCAAATACTATGACACTTACGACTAATAACGTGGTTTTCCATTTTTACTTTAGTAGAGATTACTTAATAGCATTCATAACAGAGACCAAAGTTGGTCAATTTTCATAATATAAAAAAAGAAGACAAGAACTAAAGTAAAATAAATGAGGAACTAAAAACAAAATGTTCACCATTTATAGAACCTAAAACATATTAAGACAAAAAATGATAATTCAAATGTCTTATAGGTATAGAATTATATTAATTATAGGTGAGATCATATGATATGAAAAGCATTTCATCTAATTAATTTATTTAAAAGCCACGAGAATTATGCTAAAAAGTTATGTGTACATTGCTCAAATAAACATAATAATCTGCATATACATGCATGGAAATGAGACATTGATAGCCAGTCATAAAGTGAGTGACCAACAATCAGATAGAGTATGTTAGACTAAAACCTAATTCAAGCCCCCACTTCATTTGGGATCCAAATTCTAATCTTCTTCCGCTGTTCCCGCCTTTGAACAATGTATAAAGTTGAAAATAAGAGAGAGAAAAAGTGAAAGAAATAAAAATAGTGTACTAAATAGAATTCTGAACACCATTAGTGGAGAGGAACAAACTGGGTGGTTTCCTTGAGACAAGCAAACATGGTCCCAACTGGGGGCTTCTTGAGGATATTATGACCAACCAAGCAACCACAGCATCCTACCACATTGGGTGATTTTTTTTTTTTTGTTTGTTTAAGATCATATATAGTAATTTTTTTCTTTATATCAGAAATAATTACACTTGAGTTGTGTAGACTATAAACGATAATTTTTTTCTAAATATTTAACATGATTACATATTAAAAGTTTGAATCTAAGATTATTAATAAACTTAAATAATTCTACACCAATTAATTTACACACTATTAAGGGATTTTCTAGTGACCATAATTTAATGAGTGTTTGGATACATCAAATAATTGATTTTGAGTCTAAAAATTGAGGTATCGTCATGAATTTTGAGAAACAACTGTATTATTTATGCTTTACCATGAGATTGGCCACGATTTGTTTCACCTTATATTGTCACCCCCAAACGCGTAGAAGCATGCATGTAAAAAGTGATTAATTCAAGCCGTAATGGATAATTATAACGCAAAATATGATTTGCTTTTGATAATATAACTAATAAATTATAGGGTAATTTGCACGCACATGTACGACCGCACCATACTTTAGCCTTTCTTATTTTTGACTTTTTACTGTTTTTTGTAAAAGTGAAGATTCGTCTTCGTCTATCTTTACCTCGAGCCAAGATACTCAGTACTCACCACAACCTACCTAGAAGAATAAAATGACAATGACTAAAACTATAACCAAAACTATACTTAATTAATTAGTTAAGTGACGTAATTGTACCGAGTGTGTGCCTGCGTGAAGGTGAATCACGGATACTCAATTTTAGAGTTATTTATTTATTTAATAGGTAATGTCGGTAACTCAACGTGCTGCTTTTGCAGTTAATTTTACATTCATTTCCAATATTCTTGTAATATTAATTAGCCAATAAATTTTTGTGAGTTAATTAATTAATCAACGATTTAAATTAGAAAATTAAAATAGAATAAGGTTAAATAGATTAAAATAGATAAAGACAAAAAAAAATAAAGGACAAATAGAGACAAATCGTTTATACATAAATTTCAATGTAGATAGTAAAACAAAGCACTTAAAGAATAAAATTTGGTTTGAAAACCTAATTCAACGCTAAAAACACAAAACCCTTTTTGGCCCCCCATTCAATCAACAAAAAACAAAAACGCTAAAAAACACAATTTCTTAAAAAAAAAAAGAAGAAAAAAACAATTCATCAAATGAAATGTTAACAAAAGTAATAAGTTCTATTTAAATTTTTTTCCCTAAGCCTCTAGTTTATTAGAAGTAAAGAATTCTGACTAATTTAAAATTCAACAAGAAAGTAATTAAAGCTTGAACAAGAATTATTTCTACCAAAGTCAAACTGTGATGATATGCTAACGATTCAAATGTATGAACCACTTTTACTTAATAACTTTTTTTACTTCAACTTATTTCCAATCACTTAATAAATAAAACTTATCTAATATATTTGTTCTATTGTATTGAACATTAAATGCTAATTTTAAATGTCATTTACCATTTAAAATAAAATAATTTCTTTTATCCAGCATTTAACATTTCGAACAAATTTAGCAGAAAATAAATGAGCTTTGGACTACATTAATATTAGGGGACGAATCTATGCGTTGTATCTTGCTTGAATCTTACCTTATACACAGACGAATAGAAGTACCAAATAAAAAACAATAAGACAAACAACTACCACTTGCGTACTTGAGTAAAGATAGATCCTATATAGTACGTACTCCGAAACACACAAGAACAAACATGGAATTTCCCTTATTTACCTTTTTCCCTTTGTTATTATTATTATTATGGTGATAGGTGTTAGAAAATAATGAGGACAAAAAAAAGAGGAGGTAAGAGTTTGGTGTTATTTAAAGCTCAAAAAAGTTGGGTTTGATTGTGTTGGTGGTTCTTTACACTAATTCATCCCTCTTCATTTCTCTTTCTTTATTTTAAAGCAAAATTCCGAGCAATATTAAATGTGCTAAGCAATAAGGTATATTTGAATTGAATTTTCTACCAACTTAAAGGAACACCTTCTTATTGGTGTAATGCATTTAAGAATTCTCATAAATTCTAACCCAAAATGTAAGTACGAGCGAATGTTGCTACTAAAACACTCGACTGCTTGTGTGATGTCCTTTGCTATAAATTATAAAATTAACATTTGAAAACCAAGTTAAGATGCGATAGTGTTGATCCAATAGACTATGATTTCGTTGTATTTATATATATATATATATATATATATATATAATAATATATTTAGTGAGAGAATTTTGTTTGATTTTTTTCATGTACAAAAAATCTTTGGCTAACGACAATCGTGAGTGAAATTAATTTTTAACCCAATGAGATTAGGGAATTTTTAGTCTCTCACTCAAGATAAAAAAATAAACTTAAGATGCTTTATTGTAGGTTTTGATTGATGAAGAGCTTGAACAATTATAAACTTGATCAAGTTGTTTCTATATAAAATAAGCGTTGTAGACCTAATGAGTATAGTTTAGTTGTCAATACATGTTGAGTTTGTGGGAAATGTCTAAGTTAGATTCTTACATAATACATTTTTGGACATGGAAGTAAAACTTTAAGTGTGATTAAATTCTAAAACAAGAATTAGTCTCATGTTAACGTTTTAATTATGTTAGAATTTACGTCAATCAAGTGTAATCGGATCCCAATTGTAGTACTGAACCAAAACTCAGGTCGTCTCCCAAGGGAATAGTGTAAGGATGAATATTCAAATTAAGACCTTTCGGATAAACATATTTTTGTGTTTTTATATTTTAAACTACCTAAACTAAAACTAATCAAAATAGAAAATAAAAGATATATTTTCTAGAGAGATTAATGTGCTGAAAATTTAATAACATAAATTAAAAGAAAAAGTAAGAAGTTACTTGTTGATGCAATAATAATTATAGACGGAAACAATAACATTGAGATGCTAAGATTGTACTAAGAACCTACATCGTTATATCGTTCATCCCCAATTCACTAGTGTATTCTATCTCTAATCATTTACGTGATAGACCCTAAGTCACTTGTCTTGATTCTCAATTCCTTGGCAAACCAACACAAAAAATCAGCATTATCGTTTGGAAATTAGCGAGACTTAACCAAGATTATTATATCCCTAGAGATAACCCCAATTAAATATCCGATTCAGTTCGACTTTCAACGAGACTCGCCAAAATACAGGTCAATTCCTGGAATCATCTACGAGGTGTGCAAGCTAACAAAGCATCAAGTATAGAAAATGAACAATGAACACAAATAATATATTAATGTGCGAAAATTACATCAAATATGGTTCAATAATTTTCTCTCCTAACTAAGAAAGAAATTAATCACTCATGAAATAAAAGAAGAGAGAAGAGTAGAGGGTTTTTCAATGAAGGGTGGCGTGTAGAGGTATTTTTTTATTGCTGCCTATGTCTCTCTATTTATAGAATCATAGATATGTTTAATAGAGAAAACTAATCTTCTTAATTTATAAAATAATATAATTTATACAAAAAATTATCTCATCAGCTGATATAATCTGTTTTAATTGTTGCAATTATCTTTCAAGTGATTTTCTTCATTTATTTTTGAGCAGTATCTTCATAACTATCTGTTTTGAATTAATTTAGTTTTTAAACGCATTATCTAATGCGTTCCTCTGTTTGAGTTGGCTTGAACAACCTATACCTCGCTTGAGCAAGACTACCTTGTAAAATTATCCCATTTCTTTGTAAAAACTCATAAATTCATGTTAAAAGCTTCTTAAATCGTAATTCCTATATAAAATATATTAAAAATTGAAAACATAACGAAATTGATTCAAAATAAGGCCTAAAATATATTATAGTATCAAATAAAAATCTCAAATTACATATGAAAATATGTGAAATTTGAAGTCAATCATCTCATTATCATAATCGGTCCAAAGGATATAAACTTATGAAGATATCCCATGATCCATCAAAAAGTCAAAAACTTTAATTATAGTGGTTAAAGAAAATAAACATTGTAGGTAGGTGCACAAGTAACACCTCAACTTTATCCTATACTACTACTATTATTTTATGTATATATCTTATATAATTATACATATGTGTATATATATATATATATATATATATATTATAGTTCATATTATTATATTTTCTATCTGAACTAAGTGATTAGACATAGTTAATATATTAAAGTTAATATTAAATAATTCAAATAATACTCAAGTTGGATTTTTGACTAAAATTTTAGTTAGATTTTAATTATGTATCCATCAAATTTTAAATTAGTAGAGTCTCTTTTTCATGATATATCAATATTTAAGAGAAAAAAATTCCCCCTTCCGTTATATTGGAATTCTCTAAGTAATCGGTCAGCCCCTGAAAACGAATTGTTTATTTTGTACTGTAGTATTATATACCCGTATTTTGATTGCCTTGATTCGGGATTTCATCAGTTGCCGGCTGCTAGAAGATTCCGAAAAATTAATTTTGAATCATAATCAATCAATTAACAGTAATGTGTATGCATGCACAGCATAGACTTTTTAAATTCAACTCTTTGTTTGCATACAAGTTTAGAAGTATTTTTAAGAATTTTTTTACTAAAAAAATATTATATTTTAAGTAAAGAAGTTCTTAAAAATATTTTAGATTTATATTTAAATAAATCTTTAATTACTGATTAAGTTTCATTCAACGTGGATCAATGAAGATTAGCATAATATAATTTTTGTCATCTCATATTATTACGTAACAAAAATGAGATATATAAGATAAATCTAATGATGGAAAAGAAAAGACTTAAGAGGAAAGGAAGAAAAGAAAAAAAATTGTAAGATCAAATCTTTCTCTAACACATTTTTAATAAAATTAATAAATTAATTTTTAATAATAAAAAATAACACAAATATGAAAGAAACTAATAAGTAATACCGGTGGAGCAGTATTCATTTGAATAAACTTGATTCCAAAAAATAAATAAAAAGATTAAACTTATTTAATTTAAAGTGTAATTAATTCACCAAAAACAAATTAAAGTATTCACTAAAATTTAATAATAGATACACTTATTTTTTTTATACTGTTTCTTTCTTTGTATTTTTTTATGATGTAATAAATACACTTATCTATTATGCACTTTAGAACTAAAAGAGTTGATTTCTTAAGGTGTAGGGGGTTGCTCATGACTACTCACGAGTTGCCAATTCATTCCGCGGTATGCCTGTAAACTAAGGACACCTCGTGTCCACATTTTCCTTTGACTATTCCTTAAACATATTCTAAAGAGAAAAATATTTGGTAAAGATCAAAATAGAATTATATTGTTACGGATAAGCAATATATTTTATTTAATATTATCTTCTTCCTCACGAAATAACTACCTCGAAGAAAGGAGAAACAGTTACAATCTTCAGTTACCAGAATCTCCGCATATCAAGGAGAGAGGTTGCACGTTCAACTGCTTGGTCTGAGATAATGGGCCTCAACCACCCTATCGACGTCCAGGTATAAATACTGCTTCCATCATGGTGAAAGGTACACAATTCTGACTCTCTCTTTTCCTTCTACACAAGCACACACCGCACCCCCCAACGTGTCGTGTTTACTGTGCTGTGATCTTCTTCCTTGAGTTGCTTCATATCCATAAGCTTCTTAAGAGAGAGAGTTTGATCCAACATAAAATCATCCAACATTATTTGTTGGACATTTCTGTTCTCACTGAGCAGAACAGTGGCGCCGTCTGTGGGAACGATAAATTTCGAATCCCACCATCTCTCAATGGCTAACATCAGGAGGCACCGGAACATCAGACGTGAAGACCCACCCAGGAATCCTATTCCAGAGAATGTGGTGACAGAAGACGTATTGTCCCACACAGCTTCATCTCGTGCGGGACCTGCAGTTCCTGAGCCGGCCAACACACCGGCGGCACAGGAAAACTCCGAAGCTTCACAGCGCTTCATCCAGAATGCTCTCCAGTCACTCATGGCTCGGATGGAGAACCTGGAGAAGCGTTATGAACTTCAACGTCAGGAAGACATCCAGCGGCTAATTGCCCAGTTAGAAGATCGTGATAACAGGAGACGAGAGGAAGAACGTCGGCAAAATACCGACGGCAGACAAGAAGAGGAACGTCGGCAAAATACCGACCACACGGAAGATCACGTAGGGGTCGACCGTGCAACGGATAGAAGACCAAGGACAGCACCGTCGATCCGAACAGCCGGGACCGACCATAGGGAGCCGGTCGATCATTCCGAGCGGGGCAGGACGTCCCGTTCACAATACGAAGCTCACTGCTCGTCGTCGGCCATATCACCTGAAAATGCCGTCGGGGAAAGACCGACGGGTGAGATCATCCGTCATCCCGGACAAGGCAATGGCACATACCGAAGGAAGTATAGCCGGGGTCACCAGAACAACAGTCCATTTGTCGACTGTATAGTAAAGGCCCCATTCTTGGAAGATTTTGATGGATCCTTCTTGAAGAAGTATGACGGGAGTCAAGATCCACAAGAGCACATCGACGAGTTTGACATGCAGATGTGCATCCGAGGTATTGAGGAGCCCATCATATCTCGAGTCT
>PYAF01000967.1:285819-304552 GCA_007407185.1 Glycine tomentella | reverse complement strand
GTTACGGATAAGCAATATATCCTATTTAATATTATCTTCTTCCCCACGAAATAACCACCTCGAAGAAAGGAGGAACAGTTACAATCTTCAGTTACCAGAATCTCCGCATATCAAGGAGAGAGGTTGCACGTTCAACTGCTTGGCCTGAGATAATGGGCCTCAACCACCCTATCGACGTCCAGGTATAAATACTGCTTCCATCATGGTGAAAGGTACACAATTCTGACTCTCTCTTTTCCTTCTACACAAGCACACACCGCACCCCCCAACGTGTCGTGTTTACTGTGCTGTGATTTTCTTCCTTGAGTTGCTTCATATCTATAAGCTTCTTAAGAGAGAGAGAGTTTGATCCAACATAAAATCATCCAACATTATTTGTTGGACATTTCTGTTCTCACTGAGCAGAACATATATAATAAAAGTTTTTTTTTATTTTTTTATTTTGAGACGCACGTATAAAAGAAATAAAGTTTAAAAACCTTTTTTGTCCTGTAATTATATTAATTTATGATTCTTATAATGTCTTATTTTTTCATCTTTTCATTAAAAAATTGTTAATATGACTTTGTAATTGTAACTATTGTCATGTAGTATAGTCCGGTACAAAAAACACTTACGTGGTGACAGAAAATAAAGCCACCTAAGTTTTTTTCTTTAAAGAAAATTAATAGAAAGGAAAAAAGTTTATAGAGAGAAAAAAAAACTATAAACTAAACATGAAATATTTAGACAAACAAAAATGCATTCAACCCCAGACTATAATACTTTTTTAAGATTACATGTATCTGTTAGACCAAGTAATTTATATTTGAACAGGTTAGAATTAATGTAGAGGATAAAGCTCTTTTTGACAATAACTAACATAATTATATATTTCTAATTTGTAGTTGAGACTTTTAATTAAATTAAAATAATTTTATACGAATATATATATATATATATATATATATATATATATATTTAGTGTGTGTTTGAATTGTGGATTTTAATCTGTGTTTACATTCAATTTTCGTTTTCAAAAAATATCTCATTTCTTGCTTTTACGTTGAGGTTGTCTCATATTTCGTGTGCCAGTAATTTTGCGGATGATCCAAACACGCTCTTGATAACAAATGCAAAATTATATACAATAGTATTATGATTCTTTTTATATAATAATAATAATAATAATAATAATAATAATGAAATTGCTGGAACTAGCTTGCAAAATGCATGCAAATCACCTACCGAGGAATTTTGTATTATTGTTACTATGTTCAGACTACTCTACAAACGGTTTCCACCATTTACTCGTTTTACCGCTACTCTCTCTTACCACTGTTACTGTCTTGCAGGTATCAGTGTACTTTTAGTGTCGTCGCACTATGACACTTCACACTAGCTAGTTATAAATAAATTGCCTTCTTCTACGACCTGGAACCGAACAACACTTCTCAGGAATGGACCCTGTTCCTCTTACTACTACTATTACTATTACTACTACTGCTTTCACCGTTCTACCGTCACCCCTCTCTTAGAATATCACCCCACACTCGACATTTTCAATTTCTTTCTTTTCCCTGCGTTTGATTCCGAGCACATAGGCCAACATGGAAACAACCTCGTTTTCCAAATTGTTGTTCTTGTTCTGCTTCTTCGCTTCGTGTCTGTGTTCTCACGCTTCTGTCACCTACGACAGAAAGGCCATTCTCATCAATGGACAAAGGAGAATCCTCTTCTCCGGGTCCATACATTACCCCAGAAGCACCCCTGATGTAAGCTTACAAAAAAAACATTGAACTTTACGAGGTTTGATTTGATTTTCTAAGTGCTGTTTATGATTTTGCAACTGTGACACGGTGTCGGTGCAGATGTGGGAGGATCTGATTCTGAAGGCCAAAGAGGGAGGGCTTGATGTGGTTGAAACCTACGTCTTCTGGAACGTTCATGAGCCTTCTCCTGGCAATGTGCTTCTTCATCTTCACTCTCTTCGCTTTTTTTTTTTTTTCCTCTTTGGTTTTTGGACCTCTAATTTTAGCTTTTGTTTCAATGTGTTTGTTTCTGCATGCAACTCAATTCAGTACAATTTCGAAGGGAGGTATGATCTGGTGAGATTCGTGAAGACAATACAGAAAGCAGGGCTCTATGCTCATCTCCGCATTGGACCTTACGTCTGTGCAGAGTGGAATTTCGGGTAACCTTCTCATTTTCTAACATGCCAATGCAATTAAGGTTTTAAATTACGGTCGCAGTTGGGGTTTTGTTGCATTATAAATGCGGTTGACGCAGTCATAATTGATGTTGCGGCTGAAATGAAGCCCTTTCTTGTCATTTTTCTTTTAGATGTATTTTTCTCGTTGCTTAACATTTTGTTGAAGTTTTTTTTATCTTAATATTTATCTATTTGGAATGTTGTTGTTATGTGCAGTGGATTTCCTGTTTGGCTTAAGTATGTTCCGGGGATAAGCTTTCGAACAGACAATGAACCTTTCAAGGTCTCATTTTTTTAATTTCCAAAATCGTTCTTTGATTAGACTATTGGGTCCTTTTTAATTTTATTGATGAGTCATGAACCATGTTTCAGAAGCGATGCAAGGGTTCACTGAGAAGATTGTGGGAATGATGAAGAGTGAGCGGCTATTTGAGTCTCAGGGTGGCCCCATCATACTCTCTCAGGTGAACATCTGAGGTCTTTCTTTTCATAGCATTTAATCTTCATTGCTTTCTCTTCATACCACTAGTGGCTATGACTTATGAGCTTTTCCCTCTAGATCTAGTTTGAATACCGATGCATTCACCATGTGTTTGTTATTTTAGATTGAGAATGAATATGGGGCTCAGAGTAAGTTGCAAGGAGCTTCTGGTCAAAACTATGTGAATTGGGCTGCAAAAATGGCTGTGGAGATGGGAACTGGAGTCCCTTGGGTGATGTGCAAGGAAGATGATGCACCAGATCCAGTTGTAAGCATTCTCACTCTTTATCTTGAAAGCTGTATAATAGAAAATGCAATCTTCTGATACTCCATAGCATGCCTTGGTTTTCTTTTTGGTTATTCTATGAATATTATGATTATTTTAACTTTCAGTAACATGTAACTTTAAAAAACTATAGAAAATTAAATGCAGCACTCAGACAGTTGTCTTTACTTCATTTCTTTTATTAATCTAATTTGTTTCATCTGTCGGGCAACAGATAAACACTTGTAATGGCTTCTATTGTGATAAATTTACTCCAAATAGACCCTATAAGCCTATGATTTGGACAGAGGCTTGGAGTGGCTGGTAAGCTTTTTTTTACTATGAGACTAAAATTTAGAAATGAGGAAGTGAAATATGGATAGCATAACTTTCTGTCAAATATGAAGGTTTACAGAATTTGGAGGTCCAATTCACAAAAGACCTGTCCAGGATTTGGCATTTGCAGTTGCTCGATTTATAATAAGAGGAGGGTCCTTTGTAAACTACTACATGGTTAGTTGGCTTAAAATGATTTTAGAAACTGATGACAGTGGCACCTACTTTTGTAACCAGCCTAACTAGTCTTGCATTTAACTGTAGTATCATGGAGGAACCAATTTTGGACGAACAGCTGGAGGCCCGTTCATCGCTACCAGCTATGACTATGATGCTCCACTGGATGAATATGGTGAGAACTGAAAATTCTTTACCTTCTATGTCATTTGTACTATTTATTGACCTCATAACAACTAAACCAAAACTCTTCATGAATTCTGGCAGATAGTAGTAGTATGCAAATTAAGTAACACCAGTCACTACCATTCTTTTCTTAAGAAACTTTAAATGCATGAATTTTGACAATTTTTATGCCCAAAAACTTATCAGTCTTCACTACATGGAAAGCAACATATGTTTTCCTCTAATTCTTACACTTTTGGGTATGTGTTTGTTAGAACAGTACCCCAAAACGTTATTTCTCTGTAACTGACTATTTCTGCAATAAAACATTGAAGGTTTGATTAGGCAACCAAAATATGGTCATCTAAAGGAACTTCATAGGGCTATAAAGATGTGTGAGCGAGCTTTGGTTTCAATTGACCCAATTATTACTTCATTAGGGGAATCCCAACAGGTTTTGACTCAGTTCAAAGTTATTTTGTTTTTCACATGTGCATAGCTTGTTTACTGATCCTAGCTAACATTCAACATTTCCAGGCACATGTATACACTACAGAATCTGAAGATTGTGCTGCTTTTCTCTCCAACTATGATTCGAAATCCTCTGCTAGAGTGATGTTCAACAATATGCACTATAACTTGCCTCCTTGGTCCGTCAGCGTCCTCCCAGATTGTAGAAATGTTGTCTTCAATACAGCAAAAGTATGCAGTAAAATTTAGACAGTTTGAAATCATCATGTATTGTATTCAGCTATTGTACCCATGCCTCTGATGACACAACACTTTCACCTTCAACATGTCCATTCAACATGATTTAATAAGTGAAAATTTAGTCAAACCGATGAACTCTTTTCCCTTGTTTAGGTTGGAGTGCAAACATCTCAGATGCAAATGTTGCCAACAAATACTCAGTTGTTCTCATGGGAAAGTTTTGATGAAGATGTTTATTCTGTGGATGACAGCTCAGAAATCACTGCTCCTGGTCTCCTGGAACAGATAAATGTAACAAAGGATGCAAGTGATTATCTTTGGTATATAACTAGGTAAGCCTGATCTGCAGCTATGTGAAATAGTTTTAGAAACCATTTTGAACATATTTATTCTGTAATTCATTTTATTTCTATGTTTCTACAGCGTTGATATAGGTTCGTCCGAATCCTTTCTTCGTGGAGGTGAACTCCCCACTCTCATTGTTCAGTCTACAGGCCATGCTGTGCATGTTTTCATCAATGGTCAACTTTCTGGTAGGTAAATTTTCTTGCTTTTCCACTAGGCCTTTTTAGTTTATTAGTAAAAGTAAACATGATGTATGATTCAAACCAGGTTCTGCTTTTGGAACAAGGGAGTACAGGAGATTCATGTATACTGGGAAGGTAAACCTTCGTGCTGGAATAAACAGAATCGCTCTGCTCAGTGTTGCCATTGGACTTCCTGTAAGTTTTTTCCCCCTTTTACCCTCTTTCTATGATTATGAAAGCCTTGTAACTAACTATGTCTGCTAATTTTGGCAAGAAATAAAAATATTAATAATGGCTCAATTCATTTCCTTCTAATAACTAATATTATTGACCAATTGCTTTTCTGTATGTTGTTGTCAAAGAATGTGGGAGAACATTTTGAGTCATGGAGCACAGGAATCCTTGGTCCAGTTGCACTCCATGGACTTGACCAGGGAAAATGGGACTTGTCAGGGCAGAAATGGACTTATCAGGTTGCATACTCTTACTTTAGATACTTAAGTTGGTTCACTTTCCAAGAAGAAAATTTCACTAACATATGCTTTTAAACAGGTTGGGTTGAAAGGAGAGGCCATGGATCTTGCCTCTCCAAATGGTATTTCCAGTGTCGCGTGGATGCAGTCAGCAATAGTTGTACAAAGAAATCAACCATTGACATGGCACAAGGTAAAATTACAGAGGAATGTGTTAACTTTGACTGAAAACAATAAACACTAGCTTCAAAACTGATAAAGTTAATATGTAAACTGTGCAGACTCTTTTCGATGCTCCCAAAGGAGACGAACCATTGGCATTGGATATGGAGGGTATGGGCAAAGGTCAAATATGGATTAATGGACAGAGTATTGGAAGATACTGGACTGCTTTTGCTACCGGTAATTGCAATGACTGTAACTATGCTGGCTCATTTAGACCTCCAAAGTGCCAACTTGGTTGTGGCCAACCAACCCAGAGATGGTAACAATTGCTAACATTGTAGCTTCTGCAACATTATCCTATTGGTGAATACAGTATAAGGCTTTGCATAGCGTACATTACATATTGCACAAAACGTTTCAGGTATCATGTCCCTAGATCTTGGTTGAAGCCAACTCAGAATCTTTTGGTAATTTTCGAGGAACTTGGGGGGAATCCTTCAAAAATTTCACTTGTGAAGAGATCAGTAAGCAGTGTCTGTGCTGATGTGTCAGAGTACCACCCAAATATTAAGAACTGGCACATTGAGAGCTATGGTAAGTCAGAAGAGTTCCGTCCGCCAAAGGTTCACTTGCATTGCAGCCCTGATCAAACCATCTCTTCCATTAAATTTGCCAGCTTTGGAACTCCTTTGGGTACTTGTGGGAACTATGAGCAAGGAGCTTGCCATTCCCCAGTATCTTATGCCATATTAGAGAAGGTGATCTATCATACTCTTCATTTCACAATGCACTACATTTTTTTGGTTTCTTACATGTATCATCTTTCGGAAGCAATCATTTTTAAGGTAAATGTATTTGAACTTTAGTTCACCACATTGGGACTAGTTCCTTTTCGCTAAACTCAACCTCCGTTAGTCACAATGCATTACATTACCTTCTAATAATTGCTTCCTAGGAGCATATTCTTAACCTGTCCTCTTTTTCTGTTCCATATATTTCAGAGATGTATAGGAAAACCAAGATGCACAGTCACTGTATCAAACAGCAACTTCGGGCAAGACCCGTGTCCAAAGGTGTTGAAGCGGTTATCAGTTGAAGCTGTTTGTGCTCCAACTGCTACAAATTGGAGGGGTTGATAAGGGCAAGGAAGCACCCAGTTACGTTTAGTGTGCAGTGACTTAAGTTAAACCGCAAGAAAAAGGGAACAACACAATAATTAAAGGAGCATAGTTAAAGTTAAAGGTTGTTGTCTAGTTGAATAGGTTGAGTGCCATAGTGTGAAAGTAGTAGCTATATAACGAAATGTTGGTGGTGGTGGGGTTAATGGGGCTTGCATGTATAAATTTTTCATAGTTAGATAGGTGAATGTGAAACCACGGGTCTGAAATTTGGACCCTTGTGTGTGAATTTAGAGTACCAGTCCCTTTCCTTTTTAACCGGATATGGGCACCGGTAAACGAGGCATCTATGTTGGTGTGATTTGTGTTTCTTTTTTGTAACTTTGTATTAATTAATTAATGGGGTGAGTCATGCCACAATTCAGGTTCGAAATTGGGAGCGGATCCTACTGTAACCATTGTCTGATGAGGTTTATAGAATTTCACTGTTTTGTCTACTTTCCCTCCCCAAATATCTATGGTACTCTCGGGTGTCGATTATAAGAAGAAAAGAGACATACTTAACATTTATTAAGAAAAAACAAATGTTAATCAGTGTTCAAATGACATTGATTAAGAAACTAAGAAACTTAAAAGTAAAAATGTTTTTATGGAAATGCAGAAAATCGTGCTGCTCTCATGATCATTTTTACGTTCTTTTATGATTTACACAATAAATATTTTTCTTTTACATTTTTAATAAAAGCACTAATAAGCAAAATCCTTAAGAAAACTGGTTAACTCCATTAAATTGTGTTATTTCAATTAACCAATAAACATTTTCCTTAAACTATTCTTCTTCCAATTTGATATTCAACATAAAAAAGTTTTTGAACTTATTAAATGAAAGGTATTTATGCATAAGGTGATAACGGGTCGTAAATTTTTTCCATTAAATTCAATGAAGACATTATTACACGTTGAATATTTTTTAAGCGAGAAAGCAAGAAGGAGAAAAGAAAAAGATTTTGGTCTAACTTTTTGTTTTTATATGAGAAATTTTAGAATGGGTAGTGCTCATAAGCTTTATCCCTTACACTTTTTTATTTTTTGTTACAACTTTTGGGTGGTCCCCAGAGATTTTATCCCTTACCATGACCTTATGTTCTGACTAGTCAAGGAGTCCCTTGAGCTAATCATGTGGAGCTAGTGTGATTTTATTGAAATTAGACAAGTGTGGATAATGACTTACCTCTATAAGGTTTGCATGACCTTACATATATAAGATTTTACTCACTCATCTAATCTATAGGCTCATTCATGTTAGTCACTACAAAAAAACTCCAACACTAGGTTGAGAGCTTACTAAACACTTTCGCATTACATGCTGACCCATATGCATATGACATGTATGCATAGGCCAATCATGTTCTATAAGTCCATTCTCATTTATAACACACACTTAGGAATCCATCTAGTCATTCCATAAGTTCAACAACACATGTACTTTTCTGTCAATTTCACAATTGATCATATTCATTACTCATTAGAAAACTATTTAATTTAATAAGAATATATTTGCCCTTCTCGCCCAACGAGTTGTCATGAATTGCGTGTGCTAGCTTGGAGAAAAGGTATCACTTAGAGAGTCTTACAAAATTCATAATTTTTTTCCTTTTATTTACATGGTAATGAGATTAACTCGTCTAACGAGATTCAACAAAAGAGGCTTGTTAGCCCAGCGAGAATCACTCATCCAACGAAACTTAGAAGTTGAATAATTTTTTTCTCTCAAAATTTCTTGAAGTAGTGGGGCTTGCTTGCTCAACGAGACTACAAAATTCAGCAGTTAGCGATTTAGCCTTAAAAAAGAGTAATCTAACCCCCAAATCCACACTGACACCAAAAATGACCAAATCATTTTAAACAATCAACAGTCATCAAACACGCATCACAAGAAAACAACATAAAAACTCCATGCAATAATAAATTACATAGTAAGATCTTCTCTTACCCAAAATAATCCCCTAAGGTTCGAAGTTCTTGGAGGATAAGGGTGTAAGGATGACATTGGTGGAGCTCTGGGATCTTTCTCAGCTTAGGATTCGAAAGTATCTAATGTAACCTAGATTAATCATCAGAACAACTCCAAATCATGATTCTAACAAAGTTCCCAAATGAGAGCCCATGAGAAAAGGAGGAATTGAGCTCAAGAAAACCAAAAGGATTAGAGAGGTGTTACTTCCCAAATGGAAATTAAACAAAGGGCTCTAGGATTCATAACAACAAGGCTTCCATGGAGCGAATCTAAGCATTGTTAGCTCTTGAAGGGAAAGGGGTTTTGAGCACAATTAGGAATGAATAGAAAAAAGAAAAAGATGGAGAGGATTTAAAGTTTTGAACATTGAAGGGGTTAAGGGGAAAGGGTGTTGATTTCACTTTCTTATCTAATCCCCCTTCTCTTTTATTCTCACCCTTCAGCTACATGTTTTTGTGCTTAGACCTTGGGCCCAAAATTACCTCAGCCCATTAACACCTATATAACACTAAAAAAATCATCTAAATATACAATCAACTAGTACACCAACTATCATAATGACACACTCAAGTTTCTATCTTGCAATATAAAATAAATTAAACACTTAATCATACAAAAGAATAAAATAAATAAAAGTAGCACATTTTTACATATAAATTTTCCAAACCAAAATAACCAAACATAAGATATTTGGTGTTTATAATTAGATTTGAGAAAAATAAAAACAAAGGAGAAGAATCTTACCAACACCCCTAACAACACAACCAAACACAAATTGATTTATAAATTTGACAAAGCAAAACAATAAAATAACCAAAGATAACAGAGCATAGGTGGGATCTAAGCAAAACAACAAAATAACCAAATAACAAATACCAACCCTCTGCTAAATAATTGTGCACCGATCTATTTTGCGCAGTGCAACTTCTTCAACTTCTTTCATCCTTTTTTGGTCGCAACCTCCATTAACACCAAATACCACCATCAACCATAACCACTAGCACACACCACCACCCAAGTGCCACCTACCACCATGAACCACCACTATCATGCTTAGTTTTGGCTCAGTCACCCATTTTTGGTTGTGTCTTGGCAAGCTGTTAACTCAATTTTTGGCCCCCGATCGACTTCGTGATTTTAGTTTGTTCATGGCTTGGCTAGGGACAAAAACCCAACATCTCATACTTCCATCCTTTTGGATGTCAATGTTTCATTCTAAACACTAAGCATAACTTGGAAAAGTTTGTTTCTAAAATTGATAATGGAATATTGCTTGGTTATTATGAGACATCCAAGGCATTTAGAGCATACAACTCTAGAACCTTGGTAGTTGAAGAAGTTATCCATGTGAAGTTTAATGGCACTAAGCTTGATAAGGAATTATCAAAATCAGATAAGTCCTTTGCAGATTTAAGACTAGACGATGGAATCAAAAACAATGCGCCATCCAATCATAACATATAAATTACAACATCCAATTCGCCACTAGACAGTCCCCAAGAAGAGATAAGGGAACCAACCGGGCGCATCATGAGAAAGAACCACCTCGAAAGCCAAATCATTGGTGATCCAAAAAAAGTGTCCAAAAAGAGCATCTCTTAGACTTCAATGTCGCACAATATTGATCTCACAAAGAAGAAAAGGGATAACAACGATGTTACTGCAACAACCTGCAACACATTTCATGCAAGATTCTGGGTGTCAAGGTAATGCATCCTTGGATCATGGTCGACTGATGTATGGAGTGCATTAATATGGTGTATTTGGAACCATAAAAATATGTGTGTCTTTGAGAGTAAAACTTTTGATTGTGAAATGCTGAAACATCAATACATATATCACGACTTGGTCTTGGTTAAAAAGCAAACAAAAGGGATTTGATGCATCATTCTTGCTTTGGTATGTTAATCTTGTTAGTGCCTATTGTAGGGGTACTATTTTGATTATTAAATATTGGTGTTGAATGCCTTGCTATCGGCTAAGGTGGTGATGGTGCTACTCAACTGACCTAAGTTGTTTATGCTTATAAATAGGGGAAAAAGTTCCTTAATCACTCCAAAGTTTGCTCTTCGACTCATCGGAGCAATCAACGAATGGATTTGGGATTTGGGGTGGCGTAAGAGATGGTTTGCTTAGGAGGAAGACGTAGTGACTATTTTGCAATATTTAATTCAAAACATCAATCCTTCACAATATCAAGATGATGTATGGTGCTGGAAGGCAAAAAATGAAGGTGTATATTCTATTGCAAGTGTATACAATGTCATCTATAAAAGCTCATTGGAGGAGGAAGATGAAGGCATGTTTGTTGTGTTATGGAAGCTAAATCTCCATTAAAAGCGTCACTTATGGTGTGGAGGATAGGGGTGTTCACATGTACTAGTCACTTGCGAATTCAAATTGACCCAAACCATCATAAACAGTTTGAGTCGAGTATTTGTTGTGATTGGATCAAACTCGACACACCCAATTCAAAACCCGTCGAGTTTTGGGTTAGGTCACAGGTTTTAATATTTGGACTCGTTGACCTGTTAATTTGTATTAAATTATTATTATTATTATTATTATTATTATTTATTTTTATATAATATATATTTTTAAATTTAAAAAATCAATTACTATTATTATCAGACTTATCAGTTCTCATGATTTCACTTAGTCACTCTAAAAAAATTAGGGTTTCGACTCCCAGGTGTTGTAAAACATCTATTTTACTTTTAAATTTGTTTTCAAACTATTTTAGATTTAGTTGAAGTTTCAACTGTATTACTCATTTGACTATTTGAGAACATTGGAATTTTCAAACTATGTTGTAATAGTTTTAGTTTTTGGGTTTTTAAGCTTCGCGGGTGTGGTTCTTGAACTTGTTTATTGTATTTCAATTTTTAAACCATATTTAACATAATATGTTAGCCTGTTTGATGATGCTAATAACAATGTGATTCCTCCCTTGATCTTTTCCTCTACTATTTGACTACACGTAATAATTATAAGTAATGTATTTGGTAGTCCATTCAATATAAAATTTAACTTATAAAAAATATTTAATTTAAAAAATAACAGACAAATTTAAATACTTTGACCATTGACCCAACGCAACCAAAATCACTTACAATGAGTTGGTTTGGATTGAGTTTTAAATATTTTTCTTGGGAAAATGACCTAAATCAACTTGTTTAAATTTGATTGGATTGGGTCACATGTTTCTTCAAACCAACCCCCGTACATGCCTAGTGGCGGACAATATTGGATAGAGTACCAACAAAGCAAAACTTGAGGAAAAGAAACATTGATTTAACTAACAAGGACATTTTATGTCCATTTGTTTTTGCAGGAGGAAACCACTAATCATGTAACACCCCGTAGGCCTCCGGTGCGTTATCATTAATAATATCAGTTTATCGCTTAACACATCAATTTAAAACTCAGCGGAAGCACAAAATCGCTTTTCTTGATTCATTATGTATGGAATAAAATATATAACAACAGCACAAGCACAAGGCCAATAACATATCCCTGCTGATCCATTTCTCATCTCATACACAATTTAGACAGATAAAAGAATACATAGGCAAATAATCAAAAATACAACAATTGAACTCAGGAGGAATCTCATAAACATATCATAAATAGTTCTGTACATAGTCATATACATCAGTATCTTCACCACACCGTGGTGATACAAATCATATCAGCCCTCATCGAGGGTTTACAGAACTATACAACCCTTATCAAGGGTACAAAGCATAAACAGAATCAAAACTGACCCTTCAAGCTCCATCTGCTGCTCTCAGCCAAGCAGAAATGTCTCTACTCGGGCCTCCTGCCTTGAGACTGCTCTCTTCTGTCAGAAGAGTCACCTGAAATCACAAATCCCCACACGGGGTGAGATACATATCTCAGTAAGCTCAGGGTCCTTGGGAAATCATCCCCACCCTGGCCCACAATTCACAATACAAACATCAGACAAGCATACACATCAAATCTGGCCCAATGGCTTGGCCCTCTAACCCTCATACACATGAGCAGTTATCTGCTCCACACCCATGGCAGAGAACCCTCAATGCCCTGGCAGAGAACCCTCAATGCCCTCAATACATGGCAGAGAACCCTCAATGCCTTTCACAGTTCATAGCACAACCAGGCACAAATGCACACATAGTAATATAGGTATGCGACAATCAATGCATGCATTATGAATATGACCACCACTCCTCTGGAGTGTGGTGTGCAACCAAGTGGGAAATCATTTCCCAGGGACTTAGAACTTACCTGGAAAAGTATCACTCTGCAGTTCTTTCCCTGGTCTGTGGCTCCCGCCACCAACAGTTTCAATATCACGCCCTAGTCAAGGCATATACTAATATCAAAACCAATCCACAGGCATTCAAACACAGAACACATCATATACAGAATTCCCCTATCCTAGGGTTCAACCATTTCAGCCCAGCGCACACTAGGCCATCATAATCCTTTACAAGGTCTCTCAAGGCTGCATACCAAGCATATGAGTCATCCCAGACTCAATGCACAGCCTATACATATAAGCTCTGGCCAACATTAGTCCATAATTCAAATATCACTGGAACGGTCTGAGTCTCACTCAAAGCACCGTTCATCTAGCCTTTCAGGCTCATAACAATCATAATCAAGGATCTAGCATGTCAGAAAACCAATAACAAGTGACTCTACATCAGTCGCACATGACTACATCGAGCCATGATTCAAAGTTCTCTAAATCAGAAACTGAAAGCTAATCCTTTATCACTAAACCATTCTAAACAAGTTTCTCTACAGGACCCTGGACTAATTCTAGCCCCAACTCATATGGGTCACTATTCACAGGAAACCCCAAATTCTAAAATAGCTGGAGAAACTTGAGTTTCTTACCTCAATGGCGACTAGAAAGACCTCAGGACAGCTTCCTTGAGCCCTGGTGTCCTTAACACGCCTTGGGTCTCCGCCAAACTCAAGTTCTCTGAGCTTCTCCTGGAGATTCACTTCTCACTCACCAAGGGGTTTTCAAGAGCAGAAATGAAGGATTAAGGTTTTCCAAATGTTTCTCTCAAGTTCAACAGTCATAAGGAGGTGTTTAGGCCAAGATATAAGGTCACAAAAGGCTTGGGACAAGCTTCAATGGAGGTTTGGGGCGTGAGGAAGAAGAAACCATGATTTTTGGGGCCAAAATTTCGTAAAATGGCCTTTAAATACTGGTTCTGCCGATGTTCCTGCGCTAATCGCGCCATATATGGCGCTATTCGCGCCAAATTAGCGCAACTAAAAGCTTCCTGGGCATTTATGCCGCTAATCGCGCCACTACGGCGCTAATCGCGCCAACTGGGCACGTCTGTGGCGCTAATCGCGCCAAACTGACGCTATCCGCGCCATCAGGCCGCAAGAAATGACCTTCTGGTGCAATTTCACGCTACTAGCGCCATGTCCCACGCTACTAGCGTCGCATCCCACGCTAACCGCGCCGTTCCCATGCTGTTAGCATGGGATTTTTTTTTTTTTGAAAAAAACCAGGTTATTATAAATCATGTGTTGATTTCATGTCCAAAAACAATTCATTTGTAGATGGACTAGTATCAAGGAAAGTGATAGTAACAACGTTATGACGACAACCTTCAACACATTTCATGCAACAAAACACAAAATCATTGGCGAAACACCACCTCAAAACTTGCCATAGCCTCCACCGCACCCCTAAACCCACCACCAAACACTAGACCTGTGTCCAACAGATAAGGGGTGGTCATTGAAGGTTGTGAAACGACAACAAATGGGGGGGCGATGTTTAGCGACAATGTTAGATAAGGTGCAGGTTCACACAAACAGAGAAGGAGGTGCGGATTTGCAAGAACAGAGACAGAGAATGATGGAAAAGGGAAAACGAAGAGAGATAGTGTGAGGGAGAGAAAGTTTCGAGTGAGAGTGAAAATTTGTGACATGAGGATTTTGGGTTTTCAATTTGAATTTTGAAAGAAAATAATCAAGGATATCATTTGTTTGTTTGTTATAGTAAAATATTGGAAAAAAGTAAAAGACTAAAATATTCCAATAAATGAACAAGTGTAAAAAAGTAAAACATGTTATAAATGTAATTTTTCTTGAAGTTTTGATTCTTATAGAGATAATAGACTATGAGAATGTATTGGATTAAGATTTTAAAAGACTAATTCAACATAAAAGTCTTGTGAATTTTAAATATTATGTAAGAATATTATGATTCTTTTTATAAGACTTTTATGATAGTTTGAAATTTGATGAATTTACATTATAAGAATTTAATAGATTTGAAAGGACTTTATATATTATAAGATTTGAAAGGATTATGTGAATTTTTAAAAATATATTCAAAATTACAAGAGTTAGTGAAAAATAATAAAAAATTATGAGGTTTGAATATAAAAAAGTAAAATCAATATAATTTTTTTAATCTTTTAATAGCTATATTATTTCTATCTATATGTCTTCTTATACTAACCTTTATTGTAATAACATATTCTTATTCTTACCTTTGGATTTGAATAATAGATTTAAAATTATAAGTTGATTTTCTGATTTTTTAATTACTATAATTATTTTATGATAAATCTAAAAACATGTTAAAATGTGATGCAATAATAAACATACACTAGAAAAGAGTAGTGATGATGCAAAATTGATAGGAGGGTAACTTAGTTATGTGGATGACGAAATTAAGGGTGATACGAAAATATTGCGTTGAGTAGGTGATGAATATAATTAGCATAAGGAAAATATGGTTAGCACATAAGACAAATATTAATTTAATTTAGAAAACAAAGAGAAAAGTGCATAGAGAAGAAATATATTTAACATTTTTTTTCTAAAAGAATAGAATAAATATATGACACACACATCTTGAAGAATATTAAAGAGAGAAAATGATATGTGTGATGAAAGAAAAGAAAATATGATAATCAATAGAAAATAAAAGAAAAAAGTAACAAAATCTTAAGAGTTTGGCTTAGATTGTTTAATAGATGTATTATACCAAAAAATCTAATAAAATCTATCAAAATTCTTCTTAAAAAATAATTGATCAAAATTTATATATTTTTAAATACTAAAAAACATTTTATAAATTATAAAAAAATTATAATTAAATATCACCAAATTTTATTACTTTTCTTAAAAAATCTTAAATGTTTTTAATTAAATATCATAAAATTTATTTATACTATTTAAATTTTATAATTGAATAACACATTTTTTATAAAAGTATTTTAAAATCCTAATCGAATCGAACTTCTAACAAACTAAATTTATTACCTCTATTTTAAAATTTACTATTACCTCTCACAAACTATTTAAAAACCCGGGTACTTGACTAGAGTTCATTCCCGAATGTCCTCGATTCCGCTCCCATGTCCCTGCTTCCCAAAACAGAGCAAAACGACGTCCCCGTCGTCGACATTGACAGCGACGACGACGGCGTCGCCGCCGTTGCTCCCACAATAAACGACGCGTCGTCGCACAAGATGCCGTTGCCACAAGTTGAGCTTGTGCAGCAAGAAACCCCTGCGTCGGGTTCCGCTCGGTCTGCCTCCGACGGTCTGTCCCGAAGCTTCTGGAAAGCCGGGGACTACGATGTTGGTCCCTCCTCAAAGCCCGCTCCCTTCCAAGGTTTTGCACATTTAGCCCTACAAAGTTTTTTTTTTAATTCCTTTAAAATTTAATTTAAAAGTTCACAGCTTTCTCTTAGGTTATGTTTTGATGAATGAGTTTGGAGGGAAAGGGTAGATAGAGTCATATAATGTTTTAAGAAAAATGAATGATTGATGGTTGGAAAGTTGCATGCTAATGTTTCATCCAAGGTTTTAAATTGCGGTGATGTTGCTCGTCGTGTTCCTTGATATTGCGGGAAATTGTGGATAAATGTGGAAGATATGCCACAATTTCGGTAAAACCTTGTTGTTGCGGCCAGAATTGCGGTCCTGGATTGGCTTGGAAAACCTTGGTTTCATTTGAAAAATGTTTTTACCTGTAGAAGTTGTGAATAATTGAATGGAGAGAGAAAGGGAAATCACTGTGGAGTGTCAATAACTGAATTACAACAATGCTGGGTCAGTGTGTATTTATGCAGCATAATGGTGTGTGAACCACACTTTTGATGAAATTACTGTATAACAACCATAACTACAAAATAGAACTTAAGAACTGAAAAGTGGCTACTGACTAACAGTCATTTAGTTCCTTCATGATACCTGATGAGTGATGGCTTTGTTAATAACTTATTGATTCAGGTCCAAAAGTTAACCCTTATTCTTCTTTCTCCTCCAAACCCTGCTATTCAAGCATACCCTTAACTGTTTTCGCTCCAATTGCAGGTTACTTGGAACATGCTCGGGTGCACCCCAAGTTTCTGCATTCTAATGCAACTTCCCATAAATGGGCTTTTGGAGGTGTGGTTTCTTTGTCTCTCTTGTGTTTGGACAAATTTTGGGAGTTGATTTGATTTGTAAAAGAAGTTCTTTGTTTGAAAGTTCTGTGATAATAATCCATTTGCTTTTGAAACCCCTTTGATTCAAATTGTGTGTATAAATTTGGTTTGCTTTTAGTTTTAGTAATTTGAATAGTTAACTTTTCTCTTATTAGTTTAACTCTTGTACATATTCCAAGTAAATGTAATAAAGCAAATAACTTCATTAATATTTTTGAAAATCAAATAGATATAGATATCTATTTGATAAATCGATCGAAATTTATTATATTAATATTAATATTAATTATTAATCCCTATCATGCACTTTATGTTATGCACTAAAATATAAAAAAATATTATAAATAAGAATATGGGATTGTTGTTCCAAACATGAAATTTGGTTTGCAAAATCTTTTCAAATTTTAGTGCAAATTTTTATATGTACATTCCAAAAACAATGTTACTGTTTTTTTTTTTTTTTTGGTATGGTTTGATGTGTAATTTACTTCTATTGAGTGGCTGGGAAATTTTCTCCCTGACATGATTTTGTTCCTGGTTTGCAATGTAATTGTCTGTTTACCAAGATACACATGGTTGCTTTTGTAATTTTGTTTAGTTAGAATATAGTGGTAGTGATTAGCTCTTTCATGCAACTACTGCAAAATTCTTGACAAAGCTAGAGCCTGATGCAACTTATGCTCTCAGGCTATATTAAGTGTTAACCGGGCAAATAGAAAACATTTGAAGACCCTCTTTGTGTACATATCTTATTGATTTGAACTTTCAAATTGTTGTTTGTGTTTGTTTCTAAGACTTAGGCGGGTTTTATTAAGTAATAAAAATGACACGTTTCTAAGACAATTTTGGATAGCAAGAAGATAGTTTGGGATATATTAATGTTTCTTTTAAATGTTAAATGAAGAGTTGTTTTAAATATTTTGTGAATATGTTGGTCATTCATAATATGTGCGTTTCATTATTGGCAGCAATTGCTGAGCTTGTGGATAATGCTGTTGACGAGGTATGGTTCAAGTAAAAACTGATTTACTCTTTTCTAGGCAGTGAGATAAGATAATCCTAGTCAGTTTTAAAAAATATCGTTGAGTACTTGAGCTTTGTTGTATGCTTTAAGTGCTCCCTTGATTGGCTTTATACTATGGCATTTCAAAGTTTGTGTGCCAAGAATGGTTGAATCACCGGGTTGATGGGGATAAAAAATTGTGTTCTCCATGTGCATGAGTTTGAACTTCCTTTATTGGGAAAAACCCAAGTCCTGTATCGGCTAGAGATAAGGCCAAGATAAAATATATAAGTGAGGGACAACCCTCACTCTATGAGCTAGCTTTGGGGGTTGAGTTAGGCCCAAACCCACATTCTAAGATGGTATCAGAGCCTATTCTAGATCCATTAAAGGGCCCCCCACCATATTATCCATGCACCAAGGAAGAGAGGCTAATTCTGTGGCTCATTCCCTTGTGAACAGAGGTGTTCGTGGTTCCACTCCTCTTTGTATTTTGGACACTCCTCAACCTTCTTTTTATAAGGATGGTTCTGTGTAGTTCTTTTTAGTCATGTCCACTACATAAAAAAAAAAAACTAACCTTCAACTAAGGTCTGCCAATATGGAACTTCTAATAAGCTATTTAAGAATTGTTTTT
>PYAF01000967.1:212277-283751 GCA_007407185.1 Glycine tomentella | reverse complement strand
CCAGATTAACTAGCCATGACCAACAAAAAAATACAGCATCCTCCATCAACTTAGATCCATTGAAGTTTTCATTGTGGAAGACGATCCTGTTGCGGTGGAACCAAATGCTCCATGTCAGTGCTATCCACCAAACATACCACCTCTGTATTTTAATGCCACTAACATTACAGTAACAATGTTGGAGGAAGTGATCAATCGGTTTAACCGAGGATGCCCCCAACACATTGATCCAGCCCATAGATTCCCACCACAACGGCATAATCTTGTGACAGCTAAAAAATATATGTGCTGCCTCCTCAGCATAGTTACCACAGAAAGGGCAACTAGGGTCATCAATAGTTATATTTCTCCGAGCCAAGTTCCTCTAAGTTGGCAGCCGATCTTTCAATAATCTCCATGCAAAACAAGCAGCTTTGTTTGGGATGCGAAGTTTCCAAAGGTCTATGAATACCTCCTTCTGACCCTGTATCTCCATCACGCTGTTTAAGGCTTTGTAGGCACTTCCCACCGTATAACTACCATTTGGTGACCCCTCCCACCTCCAGCTGTCCTGCTGATCTAGGTGTATGACCAGACCCTGAATATCCTCTAGAAATTTTGATTCAAGACATGAAACTTGTCCCATTATATTCATCCACATGAAAACTATGGGAACCACCTATTGTTCGGAGTTCATACTAGAAAGATACATAAATAAGGTGAGAATAGCATGGAATGTGAGTCTCATTAGCAACCAGAAAACTGAAAACAAGGCTTATTGTGCATGAGGTTTTCACCACTTTTATAGCCCTTTTTGTTTCGAACATTAGTTGGTTCCCTTGGTTTTCATGTAGGTGAATCTAATGGGGGCAGATTTTACGTCTTAAATCAACAAAAAAAGGGTTAAAATCATGCCCGAAAATCTAAAGGGAAAAGTTTTTTACGAGGATTAATGTGTCAATAATTAAATAAATAAGGGGACCATTTTAGAACTTTTAAAATTAAGGGGACCAATTTAGAAACAATAAACAAGTTAAGCGACCATACATATATTTTAGCCTAATCTTTACTGTTATAGTAATTTTTTTGGTTTGATATTCAAGTTATTGGAAACAAAGGCTTACTGGAACACATGTTTCCTGTGCAGATGATGGTGGTGGAATGAACCCTAATGCAATTCGAAAATGCATGAGCTTGGGTTACTCATCGAAGAAGTCAAAGACCACAATTGGACAGTGTATCTGAATTTATTTTATTCATTTCTTTTTCTGCATGTGGCTTAAAGAACTCTACCATAGTCATATACATTAATATCTTTTTAAAAGGTGCTCAATTTGTTTTCTGTTTAATTTTTAGTTGATATATTTTCACTAATAATTGCCAAAACTTTGCCTTGTTTTCATTCCATTTCCCATATTCAAGATTATATGAAGGAAACAAAATAAGAAACAACATGAAAACAAGGTGGCATTTTTGCAATGATGAGTGTCATTTTAAAATGAAAAAAAGAATAGAAAAGAACTAGACACTCTAAAAGGATACATGTTTTTGGTGAGATAACAAGTTATCTTTTAGTTGTATCTTACATGGTTATTTTATTCTTTTCTACTTCTTGATCATTTAGTCCAATCTGTAAGTTTGTGCACCAGTCACCTATATGTCAAAGAAATTAAGTTTATATTATGTATTTTAGGATACAAACAATGACGAAAATATTTACACAGGAACTTAAACACATTTATCTCTCTTTTTCTCTTAAAAAGAAAGCCAATTTTATCATGACTACAAATTGTAGAAGATATACCTTTGCTATTAAGTTGCTTGTCTATTATTGCTCCCTTATTCTATGAAGTGTTTCCTTTAATTTTTTTTTGGATTAATTGCAGTTTTAGTACCTTTAGTATGGACTGTGTGATTTCGGTCGCCAGCCAATTAAGTTCTTATATTTTTATAAATAAGAAAATTTGATCCAAAAGACCCATTTGCAGCCAATGGGAAGTTTGTTTGGGGGCAGAGGGATCAAACTCCAAGCACTATTTTTTTTTAGTGTTGCATATTCATCATGCATTGCAGCAAGCCATTAAGGGTCTTGTAGGGCATGTTTGACACACTTTGGTTCCACATGTGTGAGTAGAAGTATAGGGTGGCTTCGAGTTTTGAAAATTCCAGCTTTGGACCTTATAACCATGAGGTAAACATTGGTAGGTCTGGATGGAGGAGGTGAACTAGACTCAGCTTGAGGTACAATAGTGGTATGTGAGGAAGTTTGTGGTTGGGGAGGGGAAGATGCAGAATTGAGAAGTGATGAGATGGGTTGGGAGAGATGGTAGGTATCAAGACTAGGGGTAGAGAGGATGTGGGGGCACAAAGATAGGAGATGATGGAGGGAAAAGGTGAGGATAAGTGAATCTGGACACATTGAACAAGACATCTATAGATATATAGTCAGTCAAATCATACGACAGAAAGCTAGATCTAAGTGGATCAAGGAGGGGGACTGCAATTCTAGTTTCTTTCATATGACTGTAAACTGGAAGCGCACTAAGAACATGATCAGAGGTTTGATGGTTGATGGGTGCTGGATTGATGATCCAAACAGAGTCAAAGATGAGATCAGATTATTCTTCAAGGGGAAATTTGAGGAGCTGGTTAGGAAGAGACCTAACCTTGATGGTACTAATTTCAAATCCATTGAACAGCAGCATAAGGATATCTTGGTGGCCCGTTTTGATGCAATTGAGGTGAGGGATGCAGTGTGGGCATGTGGTAATGAAAAGAGCCCTGGACTGGATGGCTTTAATTTCAAATTTATCAAAAAATTCTGGGGGGTCATCAAAGCTGATATTCTTCGTTTCATGGATGAATTCTATGTAAACGGTATAATCCCTAAGGGTCGCAACGCTTCTTTCCTAGCTCTAATTCCTAAGGTCCATGACCCACAGGGTTTGAATGATTTTAGACCTATTTCACTAATAGGTTGTATCTACAAGATTGTGGCCAAGGTTCTAGCTGCTAGATTGAAAAAGGTGCTGCCGTTTGTCATTGACCATCGACAATCAGCTTTTATCTAAGGGATGCAATTGTTGCATAGCGTGCTCATTGCAAATGAGGTAGTTGATGAGGCAAAAAGGGATAATAGAAGCTGCCTTGTTTTCAAAGTAGATTATGAAAAGACATATGACTCTGTTAATTGGGAATTTTTGTCATACATGATGAGGTGGATGGGTTTTTGTTCTAGATGGATTATGTGGATTGAAGGGTGTTTAAAATCTGCTTCCATATCGGTGCTGGTAAATGGAAGTCCTACTGCTGAATTCACACCACAAAGGGGCCTTAGACAAGGTGACCCTCTTGCCCCACTGTTGTTCAACATTGTGGCTGAGGGCCTCACCGGATTGATGAGAGAGGCTCAATCAAAGAACTTGTTTGATAGCTATAAGGTGGGGAAGAAAAGTGTTGATATCAGCATTTTGCAATATGCTGATGATACCATTTTCTTTGGTGAAGCTTCGACAAAGAACGTTAAAGCTATTAAGGTGATGTTGAGGAGCTTTGAATTGGTATTCGGGTTGAAAATAAACTTTGCGAAGAGTAGATTTGGGGTCTTTGGTATGAATGAGCAATGGTCTATTAATGCTGCCTCCTACCTAAATTGTAGAAGATTGTCGCAACCATTTTCGTACATGGATGTTCCTATCGGAGCCAATCCTAGACGTATTGAGACATGGGATCCCTTAATCAAGAAATATGAGCGAAAATTAGCTAAGTGGAAACAAAATTTTTTCTCATTCGGGGGAAGGGTGACTTTGATCAAGTCAATCTTGAACTCGATCCCCATTTTTCTTTTGTCTTTTTTCAGGGTTCCGAAGAAGGTGCTATCTTGCCTGGAGCGAATTCAGAGGAGGTTTTTGTGGGGTGGAACTGATGACCAAAAAAAGATTGCCTGGGTAAGATGGGATGTGATCTGTCAACCAAAGGTGCTTGGGGGGTTGGGAATTAAGGATTTATCCAAGTTCAGCTACTCTTTACTTGGGAAATGGTACTGGAACATGTTCCACCAGCAGGATGATTTGTGGGCACAAGTTCTAGATTCAAAATATGGTGGTTGGAGGAGTTTGGTAGGTTCGAGAAGATCAGGCAGCGAATCTATTTGGTGGAGGGATCTCAGCTTATTTTGTAATTCAAATGATGAGGGGCAACGGCTTAGAAGTGAGATAAGATGGAATGTGGGTTGTGGTACCAAGATACTGTTTTGGGAGGATGGATGGAGAAATGATGGGATCTCTTTGGTGGAGCGGTATCCTAGATTGTATCTGCTTTCTAATCAACAACATCGACATATCAATCATATGGGTACAATGACACAATATGGATGTGAATGGCAGCTTAGGTGGAGAAGACATTTTATGGAGGGAGAGGTGCAATCAGCTGTAAATTTTATGGAGGACATTCAAGACTTGGCTGTACAATTACAGCAACAAGATACTTGGGTTTGGATGGCTGACCTGAGCAGAAATTATACAGTGGGTAGTGCTTACCGTTTTTTTGGCAGCGAAGCGAATGGTCTGTCTGAAGTGGTTATATACAAGGACCTGTGGAAGTTAAAACTAACTAGCAAAGCACTGTGTTTAGCGTGGAGATTGTGCAGGGACAGATTGCCTTCTAAAAGGAACTTGAGTAGAAGGAATGTGGAACTCAATGACAATCTTTGCCCTTTCTGCAGAAATAGTGTTGAGGATGCGACTCACTTATTTTTCAGTTGCTCTTCTGTAACCCCAAAAGAACACTTCACTCAACACTCTTTCTATGGCTATAATGGAATTAGATCGATGCGATGGCAGATTTGGTGGGTAGCTTTGACCTGGACTATATGGGATCATAGGAATAATATCATCTTCAAAAATGTCAGCTTCAATAGGCAAAGTTGATGGATGATGCGCTATTTCTATGTTGGTCTTGGCTTAAAAATCTGGAGGATGGATTTAATTTTCCTTTCCACTTCTGGTCTACCAATTTGGGAGAGGCCTTTGTAATCATGGGGGGAAGGAGGGCTTAAGTTTGTATTTTTCTGTTTGTTGTCCTAGTCTTAAGTCAGAACTCAGTTGGCTTCTTTTCATGGTTTTCATGGTTTAAGCCACCTTGGTTCTACTTTTGTTCACACTAGGGTGTATGCTTCTGCAATACTTCTTGTACTGCAGCTTTTTCTCAATCTATATATACTATCTATGTTTGCTGATCAAAAAAAAAAATAAAAAATCAGAAGAGAGACACTTGTAGCCCTTGTGAGAGGCTGAATACCTGAGGAAAAGACATCTTGGGACCGAAAGCTAAGTTTTTGAATGGTGTAAGGTCTAAGGAGGGTGAAGCAAGCACACCTAAAATCCTTAAGGATTTGATAATCAGGTTGGGTGTGGAAAGTGTGGTGTAAGGTACTGCAAGTGGGAAGTCTGTTGATGAGGTAGGCAGATGTGACAAAGGCATGATGCCAAAACCTGAGAGGCATAAATGCTTGACTTAACAAAGTGAGGCCCAAGTCAACTGTAGTATTGGAAACTGTTGGATGGTGTAATGGGGGAGAGTATTGTCAGGTTGCTGATAATAATTGGGCTGAGGAGAACTGGTTGGTAGTGCTTTTGAAAACAGTGGTAGCAAGTGGCAGTGGTCTTCCCAAATTTGAAGCACATTTGACATTGAGCAATCACCACGACCACGTCCACAGCTGTAATGACCACCACGACCTTTGTGAGAAGGAGGTGGCAGTAGAAGATTTTTAGAATTATATATACACACACACACACACACACACACACACACATACATACATATAATGAAGGCTACTGTATGAAAATAAAGTCAGAGAAAGAGATAACATTTGAGAGAATGGAAATTTATGTTTTTGATTACATTGGGATGAGATAGTACCATCTGTATTTATACAGATTACAGTGGCTTCCTGAGGAAGCTAAACAAACTGAGCTAGGGAACAGCTCAGCATAACTAACTGACCGCTCAGCAAATCAGACAATTAAACACAAGACCACTTAGCATAACTACTAGGGTGCGTTTGTTTTGTTAAATTTTAGAGGACTGGGCAGCACAACAATATTTGTCCAGTGTTTGTTTTAAATAAGAGTTAGTGGACAGCACAAAATAAGGAGTGCAGCACTGGACAAAACTCTAAAAATTTGTAACTCACAAATGCATGGGACAACTTTTTGTCCAGTGGTAACAAAATTAAAAGTACAAAAGTATCCTTCCCACTCCGCATGTCTATCACTCTCTTTTCTCAGCCATTTGCATGTCTTCCTCCTTTTAATTTACTTATTCACATTATTTTGGGATAAAAAAATAACACCACCACCGACTTGCATAACTTTTGCGATGATGCGCACAAATTTTTCATGAACAAGTTAATTATCCATGTGCAGGTTGGAATTTCTTTCACACTTTTTTTCATGCAAAAAGAAAAAAAAGTTGCATATGGTCAGATATTGAAACTGCACTTGAAGAACATAATCCATACGAAATGGCCGTTTTCTCTAGTGAATCTTATTTTGTTCTTTCTCCTGCAGTGTTGTTATGGGAATGGTACAGCAGCATGATGTTGATGCCATAAACCGTTACTGCAAACATATTATTAAGATAAATTAAAAAGGGCATTCCAGTAAATTGTGTTATTAGACTTGTGTTGTCCATTAGTTGTCAAACGATGTACAAGAAAAAAGTTGTCGTATGACTTAAGTAATTGCGATGTGCTGTTCTACTTGTGTTGTATCGTAGAGTGTATCAAAGGCAACCCTAATCTCACTATCATGTACAAAGTTACAGCTGTCACACACTCACACTAACTTAATGCAGGAATTTGAACACCGAAATTATACATTCTCACAAATTTTAAAAATAGAGGGACTTAATTGACTAAAAAACGTTGAGACCAAAATCATACATATTCCAAATTAAAGGAGCCAAAAGTATATAATTAAGCCTTTTTTTGGGGTGAATATGGTTTAGTGGTGATCCAGTATGGAGTATATTACATTCTGTTATGACAGCTGTCGCCATGCTACCACAGCTGTAACATAGAGCTTTAGCTTCCTAGAAGTTTCAGTTGCCTGTAAAAAAATCAGATATCTGTAACAGTACATAAGTGACTTTTATCATATTTTCAGATCAATAAAATCTCTGTCTCTCTCTCTAAAATTTCTCTTTCTCTCAGAAATTCTTCACTTTCCAAGTAACATCATGTTTTATTCTAGATGGCAATGGATTCAAGACTAGTACCATGAGACTGGGTGCTGATGTTATTGTTTTCAGTCGGGCAACATTTTCAGGGTACATTTTTTATATTGGTTTGTGTAATTCGATTTTAATTATCTTAAATTTTCTATTTCTTTTTCTTGTTGAATTGATCTTACTTGCTTTATCCTTTGGATGTTAACTATTAACTTGAACTGTATGGGAGAGTATGTGCGGGTGCAATGGTACCATGAAGGTGAACAAGTACGGTGTTGACAAACATAAGTGTTGAAGGTTTATGTTACTAATTAGTATAATTACCTAATATTTTTATTCTTTGTGCTGCAGGCCATATTTGACATGATTTGCATCAATTTTAGATGACTACTTATAGTATAATAGGGGTTTGGTTCCGGCATGTTTTGATATTGTAGTGTAGGTGTGGTTTCTCATGTTTTCTTGTTTTTTCTGTTGAATAAATTCCTGATTCTCTTGGTAGACTTGCTTAAGCTGCAATTATACACTGTTTTCTTCCTAATGTTATAAAAAGGATGGCTGCTAAACAGAGAAAAATATCTTAATGTTTAGTGACTGGTGAAAAATTCACCTATTATGATCAGTAGATAATAGAGTATTGTAAAGTTCTGTTAGTATAGCTCTTTCTGGTAGTTATATGCTGAGTTAGCAGTTAGTTAGGATTGTATAGCTTGTGTGACAAGCTACACGCTATTCTATAAATAGATCTCTCTTTGTTTGTAACAACTCAAATCAATAATATTTTCCTCTTTCATATCTCTCTCTCTCTGAACTCTATTAGTAGTAACCAGCTTGTGTATGTAGGCCTAAGAAGAGCTAGTACAGCTCTCAATTCATTGTATCAGTATTTGATATATCATGTTAAGCACATTGGAATTATAGGCAAAGAAGATATTGTTATGTGAATACTCTTTTTCATTCATTTAGATTGAAATCCAAATGGTTCATTATATACAACTAGTTCTAATACTCTAGATTATTCCACCACTTATTCTAATACTCTAGAATATTCCATAACTAATTCTAATACTCTAGAATATTCACAACTAATTCTAATACTCTAGAATATTCCACAACTATTTCTAATATTCTAGAATATTCTACACTTTCCCTCAAGTTGGGAGATATATATTAATCATACCCAACTTGCTAATCAAATCCTCAAAGGTGGACTTGTGTAACCCTTTGGTAAGAGTATCCGTTGTCTGCTCTTTGGTAGGTATATATGACAAACATACACTACCATCCTCCAATTTTTCTTTGATAAAATGATGACCAACCTCCACATGTTTAGTTCTATCATGGTGAACTGGATTTTGAGCAATACTGATAGCAGCCTTATTATCACAATACAATCTAACAGGTAGGGAATAAGAGATTTTCAATTCCTCAAGAAGTCTTTTTAACAAGATTCCTTCACAAATACCATGGGATAGAGTTCGAAATTCTGCTTCTATACTGCTTCTGGCAACAACTGTTTGTTTCTTACTTTTCCAGGTCACAAGATTTCCCCAGACATAGGTACAATACCCTGAAGTGGATTTTCGGTCCATTGCCGAGCTAGCCCAATCTGCATCTATATATATTTCAATCAACCTCTTGTGTCCTCTTTGAAAGAACATTCCTCGACCAGGGGTGTTTTTGAGGTACTTGAGGATTCTATAAACTGCATTAAGGTGTTTTTCCTTAGGAGAATGCATGAATTGACTAACCATGCTAACCGCAAATGCAATATCTGGCTGAGTGTGAGATAAGTAGATCAACTACCCCACCAGTCTTTGGTACTGCTCTTTGTCAACTTCTTTCCCATCTTCAATTCCCAATTTAATATTAGGATCAATTGGAGTCTTTGCTGTCTTGCACCCAAGCATTCCTATTTGTTGCAACAGGTCTAGAATATATTTCTTCTTAGTTAAAGAAATTCCTGTTTTACTACAAACAACCTCCATGCCAAGGAAATATTTGAGAATACCATGTGGGGTGAGATAGTCTCCAAGAACAAAATTAAAATATTCAGTACCATTGTCAGTTCGAAGAATTTTGATAGAGGTCTGGAACTGAGTTTGAATTATAGCATGAAAGTTTTTAAAGGTGGATGCAGCATCAGACTTATCTTTAAAAGATATACCCAACATACCCTAGAATGATCATCAATAAAAGTGATAAATCAACGAGCACCGGAGATATTTTTCTCACGGGCTGGGCCCCATATATCACTATGAATCAAGGTAAATGGAGAATAATCATGACGAACTCTAGGAGGATAAGAAACATGAGGATGCTTTGCAAACTGACAAATATCACAAGAAAAAGAATTGGGTTTTTTTATTGATAAATAAGTTTGGGAGCAACTTCTGAAGATAAAAGAAATTTGGGTGTCCTAACCGACGATGCCACAACAAAACATCATTGCAATCATCAGACAAAGATAATGAGTGGTGCACAAAAAATTTTGTTTCATTAGGATCCTTTTCAAAATAGTAAAGCCCTTCTTCCTCTCTAGCACTGCCAATTTTCAACCCGAGTCCTGTTCCAGAAAAACACAAGCATCGACCGAGAACTTCGCAACACAATTTAACTCAGATGTAAGTTTGCTGATAGAGATGAGGTTACAAGTAAGAGAGAGAACATGAAGGACTGAGTTCAAAGTAATGTGTTTAGAAAGTTTAATGGATCCCTTTCCAACAATAGTAAAGAAGCTGTCATCGGCTGTTCTTATTCGTGACAATTGATAGTAAGGGATATAAGAACAAACAGGTTGCATTACCTGTCATATGATCAGAAGCCCCTGAATCGAGAATCCAACGATTACTACCATTAACATGGAATGTCGTACCTTGTTGAGCAACAAGACTAGTTGCTTTAGCAAATTGAGGCATCACCTTCTGAAATTGCTTATACTCAGCCTTGGAGATCAAAACACCATCAAAATTAGGAGAGGCACGAAGCTCCTCACTCGTATTATTAGAAGAGTACATAAGTCACCTCAAACCAAAAAAGGGTAGGCCCTTTTTAAAAAAAAAATAGGCTCCAGAGTTGCACAGCGATAACAGGAAAATCTATTCTTGATACCATATTGTTATGTGAATATTTTTTTTTCATTCATTTAGAGTGAAACCCAAAGGGTTCATTATATACAACTAGTTCTAATACTCTAGAATATTTCACAACTAATTCTAATACTCTAGAATATTCCACAACTAATTCTAATATTCTAGAATATCCACAACTATTTCTAATATTCTAGAATATTCTACAGAAGAGCATTGCTTTAATTAGTATAACAAATAATAGGAAAAAATAGCAAATGAAAATAGAAAGTAAAAATAGACACAGAGAAGCATAGATAGCTACCCTGTCTCTGAGGTCGCAGCCTCCCGAAATTCCCTTCATAGATTCATTGCCCTCTTCTACTTAAGCTCTCTCAAATCCATTTTATTACCTCCATCCAATGCTTGCCCATGCCCGCTTCACCTATGTCATGCTACCACCTGTCAATTATGTTAGACTTCTCCCTAACTGACTTCTCCCACATATTTCCTATTATGAACTATGAAGTATGCCTAGGAAAGATAAAAGGGAAATTGATAGATACAAGGAAATGAACAATTTTATTGGATATTTGAAAATAGGAGAAAAAATTCTCCAAAGCATTCTACTATCTTCTAATTCTTTGAATATGCCTTCCATCTTTATTTTCCTCTATTTATGGAATTGAAATATCCTCTAACGAACTAACCACTCTAATACTATGTTTGGATGAGAGGAAAGAAAATATAGAAGAGAGAAAGAAAACATGAATAACTATGTATTTTTTTGGTTAAAGAAAAAAATAAAATGAAAAGATAACTTTCATAAACAAAAATTTGAAATTTTCTCCTTTTCCATTTTCTCTTTGTAAATGCCTCTTTGTTTTCCACGCTTCCCATGGTTGTGTTATGAGTAGTGTGTTGGTATTATTCTTGACGGCATATTTTCCATTCTGGCCTTTTTCCTTTTGGGTTTTATGTGATGTTCATTTTCTGGAATTCAACTTGTAACTTTTAGTTGTGGATAAAATTTATTCGTTTTAAATTCTTCTAATTTTTCAGCCGGGCAACGCAAAGTGTGGGTCTACTATCCTATACCTTTTTGCGTAGAACTGGGCAAGATGATGTAGTTGTTCCAATGGTGACATTTCCTTTAATGTTTACATACTTAACAGTGGATGTGTTCTGCTTTCATATTTTTATTTAGTTTCCTTTTCCTTGCAGATAGATTTTGACATATCAGGTCATTGGGCTGAGCCAATTATTTATAGCTCACAGGATGAATGGTCAGCCAACTTGAAAACAATTCTTGATTGGTCTCCCTTCACATCAAAGGAGGAGCTCATGCTTCAGGTTCATTTCATTTGACTGTATATTCACAAAAACTTATCATTTGGAAACATCAGAAATAATTATTTTTGGATTCAGTTATTGTTTTTTTGGTAGTGTTTCAAGTAGTTATTTGCCTGTAGAAAAGAGCTTATCCTTTAGACATGTCGTTGGGTAGTTTTTCAGATACATTGTCTTAAATTATTCACTCGTTCAATTCAGTGTGTATCAAATAGAAGCTGAAATGTCTAACTTTATCCCAAATCAATTTTTATGCCATAAAAGCCTCATTGATGATTAGTTATGTTCCAAGCTTATGCACCAATTTCTATTTTAAATTGCATATTGCCACAAGATGTTAGCATCTTCTACCAAACCCATATGCAACTTTCTTATGCGTGCTACACTTTGACATTATGGCTTTGTTAGTTGTTGGAAAAAACCACCTAAATTGTGGCCACTCTTAGATAGAGGGGTGTGTTGAAAGTTCCACATGGCGGTTAGCCGTGGATAAAAGGGGAACATGTTGAAATCCCACATTGACTAAAGACAATGTCAAAATAGACTATATAAGTGGTGGACAATCCTCACCTTACAAGTTGGTTTTGTAGGGCTGAGTTAGACTCATAACTCACATTCTGACATGACATTAGAGTCTATCCTATATCCATTCAAAGAGTCACTCACCATGTTATCCATGCACTAAATTCAAAAGTGCTGGGCGTAGGGGGGTGTAGTGGGAAAATCCCAAGTTCCACATTGGCTAGAGATAAGACTAAGATAGAGTATACAAGTGAGGGACAACCCTCACCCTATGAGCTAACTTTTGGGGTTGTGTTAGACCCAAACCCACATTTTAAGATGGTATTAGACTATACAATTGAGCCTTGGTCTCAATCTCATAGCTATACAACTGGGCTTGATGAAGAAAATGAGGGCACGATGGAGGAGAAGAAAGGAAATCCGAGAAAGCATGGTAGGTCAAACGGTGAACCCTTTGTTGAACATCCAAATGATAAAATTGAAGGGAAGAAGATTAGATAGGCTGGAAATGAGAACAAAATCAATATATTTGGGCCTCAACCTCAATCTCACAGCTATACTACTCGGTCCCAGCCTCAATGTCACAGCATCTGCTTCCAAAGCTCAATAGTCAGCTATGGTGGTTCAAATGGAATGTGTAATACTGCCTAAAGAACAAGGAGTGGAAGTCATGGAGTGACCTTTGAAGAGAGGAAGGAGGCTGATAGTTCAACATGGCAAGCTTTTCTTCATTTATATTATGAAAAGTCTGCCAGTATCCACACTACCATCTGAATTCAGATTTCTTGAGAAAGAATGTCCCTTCTTATGAATGCCTCTAGAAATTAGGTGAGAAGCTTGCCTTGTTGAACTATCAACCTCTTTCCTCTCTTCAAAGGTCAAACCATCACTTCCACTCCTCCTTGTCCTTGAGGAAGTATTGTACATTCCATTTGGACCACCATAGTGACTGTTGAGCTTTGGAAGTAGAAGTTGTGAGATTGAGGTTGGGGCCCAATAGTATAGCTATGAGGTTGAGGCCCAATTCTATTGATGTCGTTCCCATTTCCAGCCTATTGGATCTTTTCCTTTCAATTTTATTATCTGGATGTTCAACAGAGGGTTCACCGTTTGACCTACCATGCTTTCTTGAATTTCCTTTCTTTTCCTCTGCCGTGTCCTCATTTTCCTCATCAAAGTCCAATTCTTGAATGATCGGTCCCCTCCTTTGTCTACTAGGCTTTGGAGCTTGACGTGCAAGGAACCTAGATGGATGGATACTTGGGGCCGAATGCTCAAGGAACCCAAATGGATCCAAACTCGGGGTTGGATGCTTAAGGAACCAAGATGGATTCATACCAGGGGGGAAAGGAAATCCAGTAGGACCACCAAAAGGACTAGACTCAAACATCCCTCCAAAAGGTTGGGCGAAGAAAGGATCATTAAATGGGTCCCTATGCCCAAAAAAGCTTGAGATTAAACTCCTAGGAGGTCCAAAGGAATCGAAGCCTCCAAAACCACCAAAAGGATCACCAAATTCAAAGAAAGGATCCCTGCCACCCTTGGGTCCTTGCATTCTGTCTCTTTAGTTGTGCTTTTCACTGAGAGGGAATAAGAGAGGAGTGAGGGAGAAAACGAAAGTGGACGTGAAAGAATGATGGATTAATAGAGGCATTCATGGCAAGGGACATTCTCTCTCAAGAAATCTGAATTCAGATGGTAGAAGAATGTAAGTAAAAAGGTCAAAAGTATTGGCCTGAATGGATTGGGAGTGTTGAAGTTAGTGGTAATAATTGACAAGCTGAGCAGGGCAGGCACAGAGGTTGGGTACTCCCTTATTCGGAGCATAGTCATGTTGTGGGAACAATATCTGAAGCTAAAGGTGAAGTTGGTTCTTCTTGCACACATGAGAGAGTTAGGACAAATTCAAGTGGAAGGAATGCATATCGTCCACGAGTAGGGCGTGGTCGAAACTAAGGCCCTAATGTGGCTCAGATACCCGACTCCCATTTAACCGTCTACCCACCCCTCTGCGGTCTTCATGTTAGTAACTGATAATGTGTTTCTTCTTCCTTTTCCCTATAGCCCATCTTGATAAATTGCCTATTCTAGTAGGCTCGCTTGTTCTGGCAGACATATGTGGAGGATGGGTGTTAGGAAATAAGTCCCACATCACTTGCCTAGGAACCAAGAATTGAAATGAGAAAGAAAAGAAAAGAAATGATTTTATTGACTAGTAAGAAAAGAACAGAGAATAGGAGAGAAAACTCTCCTCCTAGGGGTTTCCCCTTCACTAAGGATTTCTCCATTCACAAAGAGCCAATGCTCAATTTACAATGACAACAAATCTCTCTCTCCTATCCTTCTTCCCCTATCTATATCTAATAAACCGTTCTAACTAACTAACTAACTCCTTAATAGTCTATCTCAACTAACTCCCTTCTCCTTATATCTTAACAATACACCCCTCCTAAAAATCAACCTTGTCCTCAAGGTTGAAATTTGAAAAATGGAATTGCACATTGAAATGACACATTTCCTCAAGTTTTATCCAATTGCCGGAAGACATCATCATCTATTGTGGCTTAGCCGAGAATGACTGACTGCCCTTGCATGCAGGGTTGAGTTTGGTGGCTCCGGTGGAGGTCAGGATGAAAGCAAATTCTGATTAATCTGGACCTCCATGACTATTTCGGCAGTCTTTTTCCACTAGTTCTCTATTAACATGTCATTAGTTACACATGTATCCAAGTTTAGCGATATAAATCTTGTCACCTTGTTTGAACTCCAAGTTTCTGCTCCTCTTTTATGAATCTCATTTGTACAGCCCATTTGAGCATAACCAAATATGTAAAAAGTTGGACTTGCTTTGAAGAATTCCAAAACTTCCCCATTCTCTTTCTCATCCTTCAGAACTGAATCTTTAACACTAACAAAATGTGCCTCTTTGGTGTCCCTCCATGGGAATTCAGCTGTGAACCTGCTGGCACTTTATGCAAACTCAGGTCCGACGGCTTTGGTGGTGGTGGGGACAAGCGTGGACTCCATATAACTTGAATAACCATAACTGCCTCTGTACAACCCTTCTGCCTTGGCCCCACTGTGAGTTGTCATCCTTAGACACAACAAAGTTTAATGCTAAAGGCTCACCCATCAAGTTGACATTCGTAGATTCTAACACCATTGATGTTCCAACCACCTCAATGATTGAATTTGGGTCCAACTAAGATTTCTGTTTCATCATAACAATCTTTTGATGGAAATCTGAATCTTGAAAAGAATGAGGCTTAGCTGGATCACCAGCTTCGATTTCCCTGTTGATCAACTTTGGTATTGGGTTATCAAGAAAATGATCTTTGCAGCCCACATTCTTCACTCTGTTTTCCTTGTGTTTCTCTTTCTTGATCAAAGGATCAACTTCCTCCATCATAACTTTTCCATTTGTTGTTTCTCTTGCTAATTGTACTTTGTCATTGTTGGTTTCTTCTCCACCACAAAGTGCATGGTTCTTGATTATTGAACCTTCTTTACTTCTGTTTTCTGATTTCATCACACTCAAACCTGCTACCCTTCAAGTTAGTTCCCTGTTTTGTGCTTCCATCAAAGGTGGGTAGTTCCACCTTTCTTGTCCAAGATAGCCTTTGCTTCACTAAATTCAGAGCCACTTCCCTCCATGCTATTTTTGTCTTGCTGATTCGAATGAGGATCAACCTCTTCATTCAATATCTTGCGGAACATGTGTTTCAGCTCTGAAATGGTGGTCCTCTCTTTCAAGAACTCTATGGAAGTCTCCCTTTTTTTATGTGGGTTTTCGTCTCAATTTTCTCTTCTTGCTTCAAGATACTCAATCTTTTTTGAAGTGGGTTATCATAGCGATCTCCGAATCTTTTGATGAAAGCTATGGAAAATGACCCCTAATCTGAATCTGGGTTCTTTTGGCTCCAAATGTAGAACCAATGTGTCACAGTACCCTCCATGCTTATGAGTGCATATTGCAACTTATGGAATGAAGGAATTTCTTGTACCTCAAAGAATTTTTCATCCCTAGCAATCCAACTGATTGGGTATATCCCCATGAACGCTGGCAGCTCCACCTTCTTAGACCAAATTTGCGCTTCCTCCATCTCTAACACTGTCTCTCCGTTGAAGATTTGGCAGGTTGGACCAATTGTTAGGAACCAAGAATTGAAATGAAAAAGAGAAGAAATAATTTCATTGGCTAGTATGAAAAGAACAAAAAATAGGAGAAAACTCTCCTCCAAGGGTTTCCCCTTCACAAAGGCTGAATACCATGCTATGGCTGCAGCTGCAAGTGAAATTACATGGTTATGACAATTTCTCCCGCAACAACAGTTTGGAGACACCTAGGACACTAAGCTTATTTGTGATAATCAAGCCGCTCTTTACATTGCATCCAATTCAGTCTTCCATGAACGGACTAAACACATAGAGATAGATTGTCATTTTGTGAGAGAAAGTACTCTTAGTAGAAATCACTATTGACTTTGTCAGCTCTAGTGACTAACTCGTGGATGTGTTCACTAAATCTCTCAAGCGGTCTCGTATTGATTATATTTATAACAAGCTTGGTGGATATGACATATATGTTCCAACTTGAGGGGGAATGTTAAATATATGATTTGATATGATTGAATGTAAATAGGGAATTTAAGTATATCTGTACAGATATGCAGGGATTTTCATTATCCTTTGTTTTCTTATATCTTGTACTTGTACCTATGATTATAAATAAATTAGTATGTGTATGATAAAAACACAACTTCTGTAAACACTTTTATATATCTGATGGACAACTTCACTTAATGTCAATTGGTTTTAAGATGAAACCTAACATGGTATTAGAACCTATCTTAGATTCGTTGATGGGCCTCCTGTGTTTGTCATGCTACAAGTGGATAGTCTTGAGCGTGAGGGAGGGTGTTGGAAAAAGTCACTTAAATTATGTCACCCTTTGATACATGGGTGTGTTGAAAGTCTCACATGAAGGATATTCGTGGGCAAAAGGGGGACATGTTGAAGTCCCACATTGACTAAAGATAGTGCGGAGATAGACTATATAGGTAGGGAGCAATCGTTACCTTACAAGTTGGTTTTGTAGGGTTAAGTATGGTTCATAACACATTCTGACATTAGTTGTGGAATTTCATTCTTATGCATGCCAATGAGGTTTGTTGAAGTAACAAGTTAAAAGAAGATTTTTTTTTTTTTTCCATTTTAGGAAGATAAATAATTTAACACGTACCATTACTAAGGTCTATATATATTCTTAACCTTTTTTGTTATGTTGACATCAATTCTCATTATAATACCGTAATCTGTCTCAAGGAACTATCCAAAACACTAGCATGCAAACCCCCTCCAAGTGATGTATGTAATAAGTTGATTGTATTGTAGAGATCCATTGATAACTCTTCTTTCTACAATTAAAAAGTGGGTAAGTTGTGGAGTTCTTTCATTGATCAGTTTGTTTATACTTTTCAGTTTGATGATATAGGATCACATGGAACCAAAGTTGTAATATACAATTTGTGGTTGAATGATGAAGGGATATATGAGTTGAGTTTTGATGATGATGCTAAGGTATGTTGTATTTCTTCGCTGTTATATGAACTTTTTCCTTTGCAGGTTTGTTTTGGAAATGCATTTTGAGATATTCTTTATTGATGGAGGAAATATTCAAATGTGTTGGTTAGTATTTCTTGAAAAGTCGCAAGGTTTGAGTAGAAAGGCATGTTCCCAAACAAATGGACAGAAAACCGTGTGACAAAGTACACAACAGATACATGTTTATATAGGTGAATTACATTAATCTGTCTAAATATAAATTCTTTAGGCATTACACATAAATAGAGGATAATTTGTTTCTTCTAAATTAAAGATTATGTTCCTATAAACTGCTATTATTAATAAAATCAGAATATAATATTATGATTTTCAACACTGCCCCTCAAACTGAAGCTTATTAAGCTCTTAGCTTGTTACAAGTAAATATATTCCCAACAAATAAATAAAAACATAAACCAAAAAACAATAGTTTGAAAAGCAACTCAAGGATGTTGGAGAAGTCGGTGAAAGTTGCTAGAAAAAATATCTTTTCCAGATAGTTGAAATGATCATCAAGATGGCAAGCATAGCAAGGTCCGTTCTTCTTAAAATCACATTTGGAAGCTTCAGACCAATAATATAGGAGTCCCAAATTATTTAAACTAAAGGCAAGACCAATGTATCTGGGGCAATGTCGTCGGGACTAGTGCACCTGTGACATAGATGCCTAGGGCATTTGAGACAAAGACAATGGCTTGTGCATTTGGGACATAGATAGGTCTAGTGATGTAGGACACAAACGGGTTAGTGCATTACACCAAAATCGAGGTGGCACAAAAGATTCCAGCAAAAGGGTACGGACAACATCAAGAAGATGATGATTTTTCCTTTCAGCTACCCCATTCTGTTGGGGTGTGGAAGGACATGGCCTTTGAGAGAAAATGCCATTTGTCTGCAAGGATTCTTGAAATAAATGAGATGTATATTCCCTCCCGTTGTCGGAACGCAAAATTTTAATCTTGGAAGAAAATTGGGTTCGAACATAGGCATGAAATTTTTTGAAAACAAAGAATGCTTCATATTTAGAATGCAAAAATAGACCTAAGTGAAACTAGTATAGTCATCAATAAAAGTGATGAAGTATTTGTAATTAGCATGGGATATAACCACTGCAATCCCCCATAGATCACTACGAATCATATCAAAAGGCTGATTTACCTTTGATTTATGAAATGAAGATGGTAGAACTTTACTTTTCCCAAGTTTGTAAGAGTTGCAATCAACTTGAACAACACTAAGAGATGGGGACATTTTATTACCAAGAACACCAGATTTCAGTAAGTCATGAAGTACATAAAGAGTTTGGGTAAGCAAGGCGCTTATGCCATATTTGAAAATTAACAATAGCTGAATTACAAGAAACAAAAGACGAAAAGAACATTGAGGCTGAGAGAAATAAAAAGGAAAAAGACATTCGACTTTAGGCTCCTTCGCGATCTTCTTCCCTGATTTTTGATCCTCGTAAGACATCCAAATTTAGAGAATCCAACTTTGCAATCATTGTCAACTAGTTGACGAACATAAATAAGATTATGATAGGATCCAAGATAAGCTGTTAGTTAATATTCTGTTTTAGTTAGTTAGTTAGTTATACTAACTGTGGGAGGGTTAGAAATTATAAATAGGAGGTGGGTGGTTAAGGAAATGGAGCTTGTTAAGCAGAAAGTATTAGGAGGCTGTGACACCTCGAATAGTCACAAATTGTAGCTGCTGGAGCTAGTCTCCAAGATTCAATAAAAGATTCATTCTTTTCCTTCTTTCTCTCTAAATCGGGTCTAGTTCTTATCAACTGGTATCAGAGCTCCAATCTTGGGGTTGTGAGGAGTGAATGGGTTTGAAAACAAATAGCAAAATGGAGGCAAGGATGGAGGTGCTAGAACGCATGGTGGAAGAAAATCGGGAAGCTTTGGACCTGAACCGCGAGGCAATGGAAGCTAACAGGATCGTGATGGATTCAAGGCTGGGTTCAATCGAGACTTTGCTCCAGAAGCTTTCCGCGACGTGGGAGAGGCCGACGATGGAGGAGACGCTACCGACGAAGGGGGAAAAAAGGTAAAAACAGAGAAACCGATGATGATGGGGCGCGAAGATGGAGGAATGTAGAGATGCATGTGTTCGTAGGGGATGACCCAGTGGGGTGGCTGTCAAGAATCGTAAGGTACTTTCGATTACAGGCAGTGAGGGATGAGGAGAAATTAGAAGCAATGTTGGTGGCCATGGATGGGGAGGCACTGGCTTGGTTCCAGTGGTGGGAATCTTGGAGTTCTTCCCAATCTTGGGAGGGTTTCAAGTTGGTCTTGGTTCAGAGGTTTCAAGGTACGAGTGTGGCAAGCCCTTTCCAAGCTTTGTTAGCATTAAAAGAAGATGATAATGTGTAGAGCTACATTGATCAATTTGAGAAGCATGAGATCTTTCTAAAAGAAGTGTTCTTGAAGGCGTTAAAGGAGGAAGTTGGGACAGAAATTAGAGTGCATGAGCCCAAAACCTTGCTCGACACTATGATAAAAGCAAGGCATATTGAAGAGAAAAATAGAATTCTGGGAAATTTTCCCAGAACTGGAAGAGGAGTGCCTCAATTTTCGAGGCCTAGCTTCTTGGATCCAAGAAATGGGAAGGAATGGCAGCAGGGGAGTGGCAGGCTGTTGGAATCAGCAGGGGGAGCTAATAGTAAGGACAATGAATCTGTCTAAACTGTTAGTACAGAGGATAATGGCTGGCAAGGTAGAAGAACCTTCTATAAATTGTCACCCACAGCAGTGAATGAGAAAATGAGGAAGAGAGAGTGTTTTACATGTGAAGAGAAGTATCATCCAACACATGTGTGCAAGAACAAGCAGCTGAGGTTGATGATTATGGAAAAAGAAGATGAAGGAGACCCTTACTGAAAAATATAGGTTTTTCCTCACCTGGACTTTGGAGACAAGGTCCATCTTGAAGGGGAGGGTATTGATAGGATCCAGGATTCAGGATAAGCTATTAGTTAATATTCTGTTTTAGTTAGTTAGTTAGTATAGTAGCTGTACAGTTAGTTAGTTAGTTATACTAATTGTGGGAGGAGGTGGGTGGCTGAGGAAAGGGAGCTTGTTAAGCAAGAAAGTATTAGGAGGCTGTGACACCTCGAATACTCACAAATTGTAGCTGCAGGAGCTAGTCTCCAAGATTCAATAAAAGATTCATTCTTTTTTTCCTTTCTCTCTAAATCTGGTCCAGTTCTTATTAGATTACTAATGAGATAAGGGAAAACAAAACAATTGGTTAAAGAGAAGCAAGTGTCACCAATAGCTGTGATTGGTAGACTGTTCCCATTAGTAGTATGAATTTGAAGGTTACTGGAATATCTTGTGACATTTTTAAGGGATTCAACATTGTTGGTGATGTGATTGGATGCATCGGAGTCAAAATACCACGGAGTACAATAAGAAAAAGGTTTACCTGAAAGTCTTAAAGCAGAAAATGTAGAAATTGTCATTTGTTGGACCATTTCATGGGTCATTGGTTGCGCATAAACAAGAGAAATGTGATTCGCAGAACCACCAGCAGTAGAAGGACCAGCTTCAGCAGTAAAGGCTGTTTCAGTTTTCTTTGGTGGTCTTAAGGGATATTCTTTGATGATATGGCTGTCTTTTTTGCAGTAATTGCAAAACTTTTTAGGACAATGTGAAGCAAAATGTCCAAGTTCTTTGCAACATAAGCATTGGATAGCACTCAGGTCTTGACGTTTAGGTTTTCCTTGTGCAGCATATGCAACTGGAAAAGAGCCAAATTTTTGTTGTTCCATGGATGCTTGAGTTAGGAGACGTTTTTCTTCACGAAGAATCTCATTGAGGCATGTATCTAAGGATGGGACAGGAGCTCTATTCATGAGATTGGACCGAATACCCTCAAAGTCAGATCTCAATTTCATAAGAAATTGATCTTTTTTGTAGTCTCATGAACTTGTTGCATTGCAATTTGACCTTCATTTGACAAATCTTCATAGATAATGTCAGTGTATTCAGTCCAATGATTCATGAAATGAGAATAGAATTCAGAAATTGAGAGACTATGCTGTTGAAATATGGCAATTTCATGTTCCAGCTAGAACCTTCTAGCAATGTTATTCTGGCTATAAATCTTCTTGAGATAGTCCCACATCTTGGCTGCAGCATTGAATGGTTGAAGATGGAGAACAATATGAGGATCAACAAAGTCTATGATCCATGCCATAACTTGGGTGTCCTTGACTTCCCATGCAGCATATTCGTTCGGTTGGTTTTCTTTGTTAGGAGCAGAACTGGTACCGTCAACATGACCCCAAAGGTTCTTACCCTTAACAAATGCCCAGGCAGAATGGTTCTTGCCATTAAGGGGAATGAATAAGACATCATAATTGTCACTAGACATAAGGCTAAGGGAAAAAAAAGGTATTCACAACCACTCTGTGAAAGGGTACCATCATAGTATCTGTTTAAGAGAGATGAGAGAGAGAGTTAGTGAGAGAGAGAGAGCGGGTGGGTGAGAGTAGAGAACATGAATAGTCGTAGAGAACGTTACAGGGAAGGGGATAGAACATCATCCTATCTCAACCACTCTGTGAAACATCAGCGTTTTGCAAAGCCAGCATCATCACAACTAGAAGAAGGGCGGAGGCAGAAATGGAGGGAGGCAGCTGATGTGTCTTCTTTTTATTTCACCCGGTTTCCGGAAGAATTAGTGGAAAAGGATCTCTGCCTAGAGTTCAAAAAATAGGGTGACGTAAGGGAAGTCTTCATTGCTAGAAACAGAAATTGGAGCGGCAGACGTTACGGTTTTGTTCGTTTTTAAAGGGATTAGAGATATTAGAGCCCTGGAACGTCAGCTAGATAATTTGATCATTGGTGGATGATGCAGTCGGGAGTTTTCGTAGTGGCGACAAGGGGGGGGGGTAGCGTTTGTCCGGTGGTCTGAACCCTACGCAAGAACTGACGGGTAAAAACCAGCATCTTGGCAGAAATCTTTTCACATAAAATGCAGTAGGTGTTGAGGGTGATGGGTGTCGCCTACCTACTACCTTATGGCTATCTGCAGCGGGTATGTGTAAGGAGGTAGATAGGGCTGATGCAGTGGTCACTAAGGACAACGACTGATGCGAGTATTCTGAAGATAACAGACTTGATGATGGCTGCTGGACCCCAGGAGGGACCCATTTTCAGTTGACTCAAAGGAGGCAGAGAAACATAATGGTACTGTGGGGAAGGAAGCTGACTGGGCTTTTTTGGGGTCCCCAAATTTATGCAATTTCGAAACCCCTGGTCATAGTGGTAGTCTGATGTGCCGCAATAAATTTGGGCCTGACCCACAATGGAAGGTGTATTCCAGGAACAGGTGGTGTAACAAGCAAGCTCAGCCCAATAAGGAGCAGGATCAGCAACGTGATTTAAGTATACAGCAACCCATTAATAAAGGAAAGGAGGTCTCCCTTTCCCAGACTGTTTGTGAGACACCTCCGTCAATGATGGGAGGTAGTGGGCTGAAGGATGTTGCCATTTGGGGGGGAAATCACACACTGAACCACCAAGTGAATGAAGCCTCAACGAGCAATTCAGATGGGGAGTGGCGCAATGAACCAGCTAGTGATTGGGCCTTGGCTGAACTGCCGGGCACAAGCTGGAGTAACCAGGAGGATATGGTGAAGAAGATGATGGCTATGGAAGACAGAGACAAGAATGAGATATTAAGGATGGGTAACAGTGACGGTGCCTGATGAAGATTCTGTCATATAATATAAGGGGTCTGGGGAGGGAACTTAAGTGGGCATCCATCCGAAAGCTCGTTATTAAGGAAGGGGTGGACATGCTGTGTGTTCAGGAAACAAAAAAGGAAATTATTGAAAAAAAGGTGTGTCAAGCTTTATGGGGTGACTATGAGGTTTGTTGGGAATTCCAACCAACTTTCGACAGAGCGGGTGGTCTCGTGTGTATATGGAATAAGGATATGTTTAAGCTTGAGAAGAAGGTGGTAGGAAATGGGTTCATTTTTCTGGAAGGAACTTGAGTGCCTGACAGTGAAAAAATTATTATTGTCAATGTGTACTCACCTTGTGAGATAATTCTAAAAAGAACTCTGTGGGAAGAAATCAGGCAGCGGAGATCTGTATGTAGGGGGGGATTATGGTGTATCATAGGTGACTTCAATAATGTGAGAAAGCATTCAGAAAGAATGGGAAGCGGCCAACGGAATTCAGATGAGGGCATTATAAAGGAATTCAATGATTGGATTGCTGAGATGGAGGTAGAAGAAGCACTGTGTATAGGGCGTAAATTTACTTGGTTCAGACCCAACGGAAATGCAAAAAGTAGGTTGGACAGAGCTCTGGTGTCTGAGGAATGGACTGCTAAGTGGCAAGGCACTAATCAGATTACTTTGGACCGCAATTTCTCTGATCACTGTCCTATATTGCTAAAAGCTTCTGCTGTTGATTGGGGCCCGAAGCCCTTTCGGGTTTTGGACTGCTAGTTTGGTGATAAATCCTTTAGCAAGCTTGTCCAAGATAGCTGGAATTCAAGCACAATACATGGCTGGAGGGATATGTGCTGAAAGAAAAAATTAAAAGTCTGAAGCAGAATCTTAGAGCCTAGAACAAGCATCATTGCGGTGATATCCAGAAAAATATCTCAAGTATAGAGATGGATATGAACAGGTTGGAGGTGGATAGTGAAACTAGACAGCTGACTGATGATGAGCTCAGAAAGAGAAAACAACTGCAGGGAGTTGTGGGCTGCTTCACAATCTTTTGCCTCTATCCTAGGGCAAAAGGCCAGAACCAAATGGATTAAGGAAGGTGATTGTAATTACAAATTCTTTCATAGAATTGTCAACTGGAAACGCAAGAATAATATGGTCAAAGGTGTCATGGTTGATGGTTGTTGGCTAGATGAACCCAACAGGGTTAAGGAAGAAATTAGAATTTTCTTTAAGAGGAGATTTGAAGAACCTATGTGGGAGAAACCTAAACTAGATGGTGTCAGATTTAAGGGCATTGATCAGCAGCAAAATAATCTGTTGGTGGCGCGGTTTGAGGCAAAGGAAGTAAGAGACGCTGTTTGGGATTGTGGGAGTGAAAAGAGCCCCGGTCCGGATGGTCTGAATTTTAAGTTCATTAAAGAGTTCTGGGAGGTCATCAAACCTGATCTAATGCATTTTTTGGACAAATTTTATGTTAACGGTGTATTTCCAAAGGGTGGCAATGCATCCTTCCTAGCATTGATCCCTAAAGTGCATGATCCTCAGGGCCTTAATGAGTACAAACCAATCTCTCTTATAAGATGTGTATACAAGATCATTGCTAAGGTGCTGTCCTCAAGGTTGAAGGTGTTGCCTTTTGTCATTGATGATCGCCAATCTGCTTTCATAGAATGGAGGTACTTGCTACAGAGCGTAGTCATAGCAAATGAAGTGGTCGACGAAGCATAGAGACGTAACAGAAGCTGCCTTGTTTTTAAAGTTAACTATGAGAAAGCGTACGACTTAGTGAGTTGGGAATTTCTCTCATATGATGAAGAGTTTGGGTTTCTGCCATAAGTGGATTAGCTGGATTGAGGGTTGTCTCACGTCAACATCTATTTCCATCCTGGTAAATGGGAGCCCTACTGCAGAATTTACACCGCAACAAGGTCTCAGGCAAGGTGACCCACTCGCTCCATTTCTGTTTAACATTGCAACTGAGGGAATTTCTGGGTTGATGAAGGAAGCACAGGATAAGAACAGATTTGAAGGGTATAAGGTTGGGAAGGAGAAGGTGGATATTAGCATGTTACAATATGCTGACAATACAGTTTTCTTTGGGGCAGCAACGGAGGAAAATGTTAGAACTATTAAGGTTCTTTTGAGGTGCTTTGAGTTGGTTTCGGGGTTGAAGATAAATTTCTCCAAGAGCTGTTTTGGTGCCTTTGGGTCGACTGAACAGTGGATTAGCAATGCTGCCACATACCTGAATTGCAGAAAGCTGTTGGTACCATTTTCATATTTGGGCATTCCTGTTGGGGTAAACCCTAGATGGTGTGAGGTATGAGATCCTTTGGTGAAAAAATGTGAGAGAAAACTAGCAAAATGGAAGCATAAATACCTATCGTTCGGGGGTAGGCTGACTCTCATTAAGTCAGTCCTGAACTCAATTTCCATTTTTCTTTTTTCTTTTTTCAGGGTCCCTAAGAAGGTGGTGGATAGGTTGATGCGGCTACAAAGGAGTTTTTTATGGGGTGGTAATACATATCAGGGAAAGATAGCTTGGGTGAGTTGGGACATGGTCTGTCAACCAAAAGCGAAGGGTGGAAAATGGAGGTGGAAGTTGTTTCATTGCCAGGGGGAATTGTGGGCACAAGTGTTGGTGTCAAAGTACGGAGGTTGGAGGAACCTTGATGCCCTAAGAAGACCTGCAAGTCACTCAATTTGGTAGATGGATCTGTGTAATATATGTCAGTCTATTGATGGGGAGGGGTGGTTCAACAAGGGCATTAAGTGGAAAGTTGGTTGCGGCTCAAAGGTGCTGTTTTAGGAGGATGGGTGGTTGGAAGATGGAGTTCCTCTGATGGTAAAATTCCCTAGACTGTCTAATATTTCCCAACAACAACAGCAACACATCCAACAAATGGGATCCATAACACAAGAAGGCTGGGAATGGAGGCTTGGTTGGAGACGATGTTTCATGGAGGGAGAAGTACTAATAGTAATCAAACTTTTAGATGTAATTCAGGGCCTGTCAATACATGGTCAACAACAGGATATATGGAAGTGGATGGGAGGGATGTGTGTGGAGTTTACATGGTGGGAAGTGCTTACAAGGTACTAAATATGGAGCTGGCTACCCAGGCCCAGGAGGAGGTGTATGAAGATCTTTGGAAGCTAAAAATTCTGCGTAAAGCGTCCTGATTTGTGTGGAGACTGCTGAGAGACCGACTGCCAACTAGGAGGAACCTTATAAGAAGAAATATAATCCTAGAAGATGATTGCTGCCCTTCTACAATAGCTATGTTGAGGATGCTTCACACTTGTTTTTTAGTTGCCATAAAATTATGCCACTTTGGTGGGAGTCTATGGCATGGATAAAGATGTTAGGTGTATCCTTGATCAAACCAAAGGACCATTTAATTCAGCATACATATTGTTGTATCAATGGCCTTAGAACACAGAGATGGAGGATTTGGTGGATAGCTTTGACCTGTAGTATTTGGTTACACCGAAACAGGATTGTTTTCCATAACGAAAGTTTTAACAGTCATAAGCTACTGGAGGATGCTATTTTCCTGTGCTGGTCTTGGTTAGCAAACCTGGAAAAATGATTCAATATTCCTTTTTACCATTGGTCGAGCCATATTAGAGAAGGTTTTTGCTTGTAGGGGAGTTTTCTAATTCTACTATATTTTTCTTTTGGGTTTGGTTGCAAGCATATGTCCTTACTCTGACCTTTGGCATCCTAATTCGGGTAATTTCCTTGTATTAGGCTGCCATAGCTCTGTCATGCTTGTGGTTTGACCTTTTATGTTGTACTACAACTTGTACCTTTTTTTATCATATATATATATATATATATCATATCTTTGCCGATAAAAAAAAAAGAGAGAAATCACAAAAGGATCAAGAACTGGATAGTCTTGCAAAACCAAGAGGCTAGGAATTTTGGACAGAACTATGATAGGATCGCAACCTAGACTTTTTTTTTTGATCAGCAAAGATAAATATATTTATCTATATGTATGGTAAAAGATTACAAATATAACACAATAAGAAGGCCCATCAGCTAACATGACGGAAATTTGGCAGCCTAATACAGGGAAACAAGCCTGAATTAGGGTGCCAAAGATCAGTCTAAGGACGTGCTCCCATCCAGGCCAAAACAGAATAATCTCAGGCACTAGGCCCCATCTACATACAAAAAACATTCTCTAATATGACTAGACCATTGGTAGAAAGGAGTATTGAAACCTTTCTCCAAGTTAATAAGCCAAGACCAGCAAAAGAAAAGTGCATCTTCCATCAGTTTCGTGCCATTGAATCTTTCCATATTAGACTAAGAAAGTTGCATATGAAATTCTCCCGTGGAGAATTCTGCATTAAATAGTGCTCATACATTTTGATTTCTACATCTGTGCATTAAATATCCAATCTGCAATAAATGCTATCTTATAGCTGGGATAACTAATTAAAGAGATAATTACAGCTGTATAATCATGTAAGATCTGCTGTTTTGAATGGCCAATAGTAACAAATATTCTGCAATTTGTACCAATTAATAACTAATATTCTGCTAATCAATTCCATAGACAGTATATAAATATACATAAAAGACATATCGAAGCACAAATTCATGATTAATAACTAAAATTAACTTTAAGAGCAATTAACATCAATATCAACAACACCTTTAACCCAAGTTAATTGGGGTTGGTGGTAGATGAACTTAATAATAGATACAAAGAAGTTGGAAGAAAAGAAAAAAAAATAATACAAGAAAAGAAAAATAAGATAAAAGAAAAGAAGGGTGAAAGAAGAAGGATAAAAATGAAGAGGAAAGGAAACAAATAAAAAATCAATATATATATATATATATACACACACACACATACACATACATATACATATTAACATCATGAAGCCAAATAACAGAATGACTTATAAGCTTCAAAATAATTTTTATTAGTTTCCAAAATATCTTGATTAGAAATTATCTTTATTTAATTTTGATTAGAAAATAAAACTTGATTATAAATTTATAATGATTCTGGATTTTGTTGATTTTTTTCTTTCTATATTTTGATTAAAAGAGATTGGAAAATCTTATGAATAAAAGGGTTCAATAGATATTTGACAGTCAAAAGTTGAAACACATCTTTGTCTTGGAACTAAAACAGAAAAGTGCCTAACATAAAAAACCAGAGTAAGTTGTCGTTTAGGTTTAGGGCTGTGAAGTGGGTCTTCTCTCATCTCGACCAACTAGCAGCAAACACAACCATAGTGGAACAAAAGCTGTAGATCTACAGTGCAGTGCGATTTGCCTACTACAATGGCCACTTTTTTTTTTTTTTTGTGATTTTGGCTTAAAAAATTGCCACACCAGCTGACAGCCAGGTGTGATGTGATGGCCCTTGGACGACAAGCTGTTGTGACCTGTGTCCCAAGAATCATGTGATTCAAAAACAAATCGTGATTCTTACAATTTCACACCAATTGTGCGATTTGCTCTGTGATATAGGCACAAAAATGAGTTGTTCAATAATTCATATTTCCAACTTCATGACCCGTATCATATTGTATTGTATGGATCGTATTGCAAATCTTATGATACTAACTACTATGGTTGTAACTAATAACTAACATTAGTTAGTTAGATTGGGACAAAGGGAAAAAAGTGGAATTGTATGGAGAATGGGGCAACAAAAAATAATTGGAAAAGTAGGAGAGTACAGGTCTCTCAAATTCTTGTATATCAATTTTATAATTTTCATTTTCACAATAAATTAGTCTCGATTTTCTTCTAGTTGTAGTTTCTCTATGATCAACTTTCTACCATTCACCGGCTTTGAATTAGCAGAGGGAATATTAGAGATATAGTATTCTATTTGAGATTACATTTTATTCTCTTATTTATTATTAGATAGCAAGTAGGGATTTCATCCTTATTACTTATTATTAGTTGATCCTATTATGTAATCAATACTAATTCTATTTGCTTACTATAAATAAAGACTAAGCATGGTCACATCCAAGACATACATTACACTAAACCCTTTCAATACTATTGTTCATAGTATATGTTAAGTTTTCGTTAGTTACACAAGTTTCAGGATTCAATGGTAAATTGGCGAGGATCTCAGCAACTAATGGTACCCTAGTTGAAATAGAGATAGGGTTTCAAGAGAGAAAGATCTGAAAAAAGGATTTTTGAAATTGATAAATTATTCATTGTTGAGAATGTGTATGTATGTATTATAGACTACTAAGGACTGACTGCTGACTCAACCGTCAGTTACACAGTTACAACTAACTGAAAGTTAATAGACTATGAAAGAAATAATCTCTATTAGTTACAAGTTCAACACGTCATTAACTTTATTTTTTTTTGGTGTAATGATCTTTTTTGTTCATTTGGTTATTGTAAACTATTTTGTTACATGTTAGTCACCTATCGTATTTGGTCAATTTTCTGGTCCTATCACAAGTCTTGTTTAAGATAATCAGTGCGGTTGGCTTATTTATTATAGTGTATATGATGTAGCAAACACATTAGTGTATCTGTGATAGCAGTCATGATCTTCATTGGTCTTTTGCACAGGATATTATGCTGAGAGATGAGGCCAACTATGGAGCTGAGAAAAATTTGAGCAAAAAAACTGTTCAGCTTCAGTCACATATTTCTTACCGTCTTCGTTTTTCTTTACGGGTAATACTTGAGATTTCAATTGTATTTATTGTTTCCGTTTTCTAATTTCTATCTTGTTTTCTGATTGCTCCTTTAAATGTTTCAGGCATATGTTTCGATGTTGTACCTTAGAAAATTTTCTAACTTCTCAATCATACTAAGGGGGAAACTTGTGGATCAATTTAACATTGCGGACGATTTAATATATTCAAAAGTAATTCCATATAAGCCTCAGCTAGCCATGGCAACAAATGAGGTTAGATCCATGATATGAGTAGCAGTTAAAAATTGTTGAAAGCAATTTTTTATATGGCACTACCATGAAACTTGCTACATATTCCTCGTAGTATGGATATACGAATATAAGTCTGCTTGACATAAAACCTGTTTGTGTGGATCTTATGCTCCAAGTATTAAATAAAGAATTTGTAATCAATAACCAGCAGAGTGGTTTTTATTTGTTGAACTTGCAATATTTTATCTGATAATATATTTTTTAATTTTGATAAACCTCCTAATACTATAGTATGTAGAGAAGGACCAAGAAAAGAAGTAGCATAATGTCTCACACGGGTAAGGTGGGCTAGATAGGAATTTTGGAGATTATTCATAGCTTAAGGAAGAGAAAGTAAGTTGTAATTAAGTATTCTACATGTGTAGCTACACTCATATTTATATTACTAGGTTAAATATATATACAAGCACATCGGAGAAGTCCGTATACATACTAAAACCCTTTTATTCTTAACAATTCTTAACACTCTCCCTTAAGCTAGAGTATAGATAATCATGTCCGGCTTGTTTTAAATAAAATTATGCTGCACCCATTCAAAGCATTTGCAAACACATCTGCTATTTGGTCGCATATCTTGACATAAGAGGTAGATATAAGATTCTATTGGAGCTTCTCTCGAATGAAGTGACAATCTACCTCAACATGCTTTGTTCTTTCATGAAAGACTGAATTTGATATGATTTGTATGGTAGCTTGGTTGTCACACCACAGTTTCATAGGACAGATATTATCAAATCCCATCTCCAAAATTTGTCTCACCCATATCAACTCCCAAATCTTTTGAGCCATAACCCTATATTCTGCCCTTACGCTAGATCTCGTCACCTCATTCTGCTTCTTATTTTTCCAAGAGATCAAATTTCCTCCAAGAAATATGTAGTAGCCTGTGGTAGATTTACGGTCTATAGGAGATATTTCCCAATCCACGTTAGAGAAAACACTTGCATATGTCCATGATCTTGATATACAATCCCTTCTCTTGGAGATTTCTTCAAGTACTTAACAATGCGGATAAGTGCCTCTCATTGTGTGTTAGTTGAAGAAGACATCAATTGACTTACAACTCTTACTAGAAAGGCAATATTAGGCTTGGTGACAGTGATAGTTCAGCTTCCCCACCATTCATTTGTATCTCTGTGGATTAGAGAATGGAACTCCATCTACTATTAGCTTGACTCCTGACTCAATAGGGATTTCACATGGTTTGACTCCTGCTAAACCAATCTCATTCAACAGGTCCAAAACATACTTTTTTTTTGTGGAATATCCCTTTCTTTGAGTTGATAACTTCAATACCCAAGTACTAAAAGGTCTTCAAGTCTTTAAGTTTGAAAATGAGTTTGGAGAATGTTAGAGAACTAATTTGATTTATTGTATATAGGGAAAGTTGCAAAGTATTGTAAGTCTCATTTGTAGGGACCCTTATTCATAGTATGCTTAATTATTTTTCATTCTCTAATTGTAAATAAAATCAGCATGTGTGGAATAACACACAAATCCTGTCAATCTTATATGGTATCAGGAAGTGATTTAGGGTTTGATCCTTCGTCTTTCTTTCTCAAACAATGGGTGCCTTTTTCCCCAAGCACATAGTGCTCGTCTCAACGTCCCCACTAAACATATTTGGCCGTTGCCATGCCACCTTTTCTCCGTCATGACTCTGAGATTGGAATTGTCGTACTCCGGTAACCCCTATGCCACTTGACCCACTGCTTATTGTCGTTGGACGTGCCACCCTTCATTGGCAGACATGCCACCACACACCCCCCTTTTTTGGGCACGCGTGTATTTTTCCGACAAATCCACTTGTCGATGACTTCTCCTCGACACTCATCTACCTCTGACAACCGTTACCATTGTTTGGCTGCCTTTTCGTGCTTCCAGTGAAACCCCTTTGGATCTTGGCTTAGCAACAACATTTACGAACATACCTATATTCCCATGTGAAAGCTGAGTGGATTAGTCGGTTATAGTATCTTGGCAGCTGCTGACCAACCATGGTTCCGTGGTCAAGGTCATGCCAACCACTTTGACTACAAACATCCCTTCCAAAGATCGAGCTTGTTGGAAGCAAATTGATGCCTCTTTGTGTAGCGTCCTTTGGTTCTCTATTGCTCCCAACCTTCAACCTCAATAGTAGACATTTCCAGTAGTTGGGGGTCGCATCAGACAGAGGATGGGAATGGCAGCTGCAGTGGCGAAGATTATTTAGGGAAACGAAGATAGACCTAATTGCCAAATTCATGGAGGACATCGGGGGGGTGGTAGTACAAACTAAACAACAAGATAGTTGGTGTTGGGGGGTGGATCCTAGCGGGAGATACATAGTGGGCAGCGCTTACAAATTGCTCAGTAGACATTCCTCAGATTGAAGTAATGATGGTGTGTTCAATGAACTATGGAAGCTCAAAGTCCCAAGTAAAGCGTCACACTTTGCTTGGAGGTTGATTTGGGATAGGCTACCAACAAAGGTCAATTTGAGGAGGAGGAATGTGGATCTGAATGACGTATATTGCCCATTTTGTAGAACTAGTGAGGAGGACATGTCCCACCTTTTCTTTAGCTGTGATCAATGTTGTTAAAATGTAGTGTCAACGCAAAAACGGTGGGGGTGAACAACAACGTAAAAACGTGAAACGTAAACGAAACGTAAGAGTTTACTATATACACAAAAATAAATAAATATCCAACATATATATAACTCAAAAACACCATAAAAATGATTAGTCAGATTCTTGGAAGATTAGTTTTGGTAGTTGCTACTTCACACAAATAACATGTAAAAAATCCTAAAAATTAAGTAGAGTTACTTAATTTTTCCATTTTTTTTTTTCTCCACCAGTAATCGAAGCTTGGACTCCTTGTGAGGAGTGGATGCTGTAGTGTTTGAAGCCCAACTTAACAGGCCCACTAATATCATATCCGAACGATTCCGTTCATCTTTCTTGCTTTCATTTCCATCCAGCCAAGTAAGCTACACCAGTGAGGAACAGAAAACCCGAGCAGAAAACAAAACAAAACAAAACAGTAAGCTAAGCTTCACTGCCATGCCTGCAATGCCATTCTCGTGTTCTTTCCTCACACTTCAATCATGCTCCAACTCCTACGTTAACCTTATCTTCCGTTCACTCACCTTCCAACTCTCTTCTTCGTCGTTCCCATTAAATGCCAACTACTCCAGCGTCAAACTCCACTCTTCGCTCTCGCGAGCGGCGGAGACCGACTCTCCTACCGGCGGTAGGTCCGGCGTATTAACTCCTGGTCTCTCCGTTGTCGAACCCAAGGAATGCGTGGGAGGAGGAGGCACCACCGCCGTCGGAGATAGTGACATTGTTGCTGTTGTTGCTGTTGGCATTGCTGTTACTGTGGTTGTTTCCACTGTCGTATTGACAGCGCTTGTGGCTACCCAGGGCCTGACAGGTAGGGAAACTCAGTTTTTTTTAAGAAAAAAAACTGAGTCAACTCGGTAAACTCGCCGAGTCAACCGAGTTGACTCGTCGTTTCAACCTATTTGCTTCAAAAACCGTTTCAGGATGCGTTTCAACACGATTTTGAAGGCTGAAACGTACAATCGTCCATTTTAACCGTTTTAACACTACGTTTTAACAACCATGGCTGTGATAAAATCTTACCTCTATGGTGGGAAGCTCTTTCTTGACTAAACATAGTCGGTGTTTCTTCGGAAGCACCCAGAGATCACTTCCTTTAGCATTCTTACGATTATTTCAAGGGTATTAGAATTCAGCGATGACAAATGTGGTGGATTTCCTTGACTTGGTGCATATGGTATCATAGGAACAAGATTGTTTTCTCAAATGAAAGTTTCAATGGTCAAAAGCTGATGGATGATGCCATTTTTTTCTGCTGGATATGGTCCAAAAATTTGGAAAAAGGATTTGATATCCCTTTTCATTCTTTGGCTAGCAATATAAGGTCGGGTTTTGTACTCGGGGGGATTTCTCTATAGGTTACTTTTTGTGGAGGGGTATCTAGACAAATCCAGACCTATGGATGCCTAATTCTTGCAATACAACTTGCACTAGGGCTCCATAGGCCTACACATACTAGGGCAACAGTGTAAATATAATCGTACCACTTGTACTTATCTTATTATTATAATACATATTACTTTTTGCTGATAAAAAAATAGAAAGAGCCACAAAGCCATTAGGGTTCATCTTGATAGTATAAACCCACTTGCAACGAATAGCTTACTTCCTTGCAGGAAGGGAAATAAAATCCTAAGTTTCATTTCTCAAGAGCCTTCATGTTCTCCTCCATTTCTTGTCTTGAGCCACCATGACTAAGGGCATCTGAAAGATATTTAGGGATAGAATTAGAATCTAGGTCAACAACAAAGGGCTTAGAGGTGTGTGACAAATAAGCAAAAGACATTTGAAGAAATAGGCTAAGTACATTTACAAGTGTGTTTACCTTTACGAATGCCATAAGGAGATCTAGGTCTGAAGGAGGATTTGCAAATGCTGGAGAGGTACTAATAGAGGTTGAGTATCCTCTGGTGGACCTTCAAGTGACATCTGTTTGGGATGACGCGAATATGTCTTCTCAAAAAACTGAAAATCTGTATCAAGAGGAGTCAGAGGAGCAAAGTGGATAATGGTGTAATCTAAGAGAGAATCACCTGACTCATACATAGGCACAAAGGATTCGAATTCAACAATAAATGAAAAATCTTGAACAAAAGTCACATGCAGAAATGAGGTGTCAACCAAGGTCCGAAGGAAAGCAACAATATTCTTTATGGGTCCAAGAGTAACATGAGAACACACATTTCAATGACTTTGGGTCCAACTTGTTTACTTGGGGACAACCATCATACACAACATGTTCAACCAAATATTTTATTGGGTAAGGGGAACAAATATTGATAAGAAAAAGGAAACAGTGGTAATTTCACCATTAATACAGAAGATGACATGCAAATAATTACTATGTAGCATTAAGGACTGCATCTATCCGAAAAATTCAGAAGCTTTATCTCAAACAATAGGGCTCAGACAACCTCTATAAGATGACAACTTTTAAGCTAAACAACTCCATTTTGTTTTGGAGGGACAATGCAAGAAGATTGATGCAACATGCCATTTTCATTCATGAAAGTAGTAAATGGTGTATAAACATATTCTTTAGCATTATTTGTATGAAGAACATGCATATGACAACCAAACTATTAGAGTATATTGTAAAGGTGCAGTTACTCAACTTCAACCTTGGTTAGTTAGTTTTGTTAATAAGTAGTTAAGCTAGTCCAACTATCATTGAAACAGCATAACACTGTATACACCTAACTGTACTTCTTGATTAAGTGGGAAATAATATCAAGCGATCTTTTTCTTCATTTCTTATCTAGTTATTCTATTATGGTATCTAGAGCTCAGTGACGATCTAGAGCTTCAAAGCAATCAACAATGGCTGAAACCAATTCTTCCACTCCTTAATCCAATTTTGTTCCCCCCTCTTCCTTTCCCCCTTTTCATCCGATCCCCGAGAAACTTGATGATTCAAACTTTCTGCGGTGGAGGCAACAAGTATAACCGGTGGTCAAATCTCATCGGCTTTAGAGATTTGTTGCAAATCCTTTGACTTTCGAAAAATTCTCATGAAGGATGACTATGAAGCAAGAAATGAAAACCCTACATATTCCGTTTGGGAATGACAAGATCAAGCCCTATTGACATGCCTTTATCTATGCTCTCTTGGTCGATTTTATCTCGTGTTCTTGGAAATAACCACTTTTATCAAGTTCGGGAGAAAATTCATGAGTATATCATAAACAAACTTGCCCAAAGGCTCGACAGCTTCAAACAGAGTTGCGCACAACGAATCTTGAAGATAAAACCATGCTTGAGTTTCTCCTTCACATCAAAGCTTTAGTTGATACTTTCGCCTCTGTTGGAGATCTAATATCACTCCAAGAACACATTGATGTGATTCTTGAAGGACTTCCACAGGATTATAGCCTTGTGATCACTGTCATCGAGAGCAAGTTCGAATCTCTTCCTGTTGAAGAGGTCGAGGCATTGCAATTGCAAAGTTTCGCAAGAATCTTGCTAACTCATTGGCGATTAACATCACCCAAGCTTCACTGACAAACCCTAATTTCACTCCGTCGCAAGGTTTTGGCATCTACGCAGTGCCAAACAAGGTTTCACATCAATCATTCTCTCCCTCCAACAATCGTCTAGTCGAGTTATCTTCACCAGCTCCTTTAATATCCCAACACAGGGCATAAGGAACTAGTCCAACATTACATGAAGAGTCTTCTGTTCATGTCCTTCTCCATTAGCTTCCTCTACGATGGATCCTTGTCCTTCATCAACTCCTCATGATGATGACTCGAGGTGGCCCATTGCTTTTAGGAAAGGTATTCAGTCTACTCGAAATCCTCATCCTATTTATGATTTTGTGAGTTATCATCATTTATCTCTTACATATTTCTCTTTATCTTTTTTTGACCATCTTGGATGGCAACAAGTCATGATTTTTTGAAATGCATGCTCTTGAACACAGTGGTACATGAAAGTTGGTTCCTTTTCCTCCTAGGAAGAAGGCAATTGGTTGTGGATGGGTATATGCTATTATCGAAATATGAATCTTATTCATTCATTTCAGATTGAAACCCAAAGGGTTCATTATATACAACTAATTCTAATACTCTAGAATATTCCACAACTTATTCTAATACTCTAGAACATTCCACAACTAATTCTAATACTTTAGAACATTCCACAACTAATTCTAATACTCTAGAATATTTCACAACTAATTCCAATACTCTAGAATATTCCACAACTAATTCTAATAATCTAGAATATTCTACACTCCCCCTCAAGTTGGGAGATATATATTAATCATTCCCAACTTGCTAATCAAATCCTCAAAGGTGGGCTTGTGTAATCTTTTGGTAAGAATATCCGTCATCTGCTCTTTGGTAGGTATATATGACAAACATACATTACCATCCTCCAATTTTTCTTTGATAAATGACGATCAACCTCTACATGTTTAGTTTTGTCATGGTGAACTGGATTTTGAGCAATACTGAGAGCAGCCTTATTATCACAATACAATCTGATAGGTAGGGAATAAAAGATCTTCAATTCCTCAAGAAGTCTTTTTAAACATATTCCTTCACAAATACCATGGGTTAGGGCCCGAAATTCTGCTTCTGGCAACAACTGTTTGTTTCTTACTTCTCCAGGTCGCCAGATTTCCCCACACATAGGTACAATACCCTGAAGTGGATTTTCGATCCATTGCCGAGCCAGCCCAATCTGCATCTGTATAGATTTCAATCATCTTCTTGTGTCCCCTTTGAAAGAACATTTCTTGACCAGTGGTGTTTTTGAGGTACTTGAGGATTCTATAAACTGCACTAAGGTGTTTTTCCATAAGAGAATGCATGAATTGACTAACCATACTAACCGCAAATGCAATATCAGGCCGAGTGTGAGATAAGTAGATCACTTCCCCACCAACCTCTGGTACTGCTCTCTGTCAACTTCTTTCCCATCTTCAATTCCCAATTTAATGTTATGATCAATTGGAGTCTCTGCTGGCTTGCACTCAAAACATTCCTGTTTCTTGCAACAGGTCTAGAATATATTTCTTCTGAGTTAAAGAAATTCCTGCCTTATTACGAGCAACCTCCATGCCAAGGAAATATTTGAGAACTCCAAGATTTTTCAGTTCAAACTGGTCAGCTAAACACTGCTTCAAAAAGTTTATCTCCTCACAATCATTTCCTGTGACAATTATGTCATCAACATAAACAATGAGAATAACAATTTTGCCACGATCAGAGTGTTTATAAAATAGAGCATGATCAGTCTGAGCTTGGAGGAATCCACTTCCCTTCACAGCTTGCATAAACTTCTCAAACCACTTTCTAGGGGATTGTTTAAGACTATATAGAGACTTCTTCAACTTGCATACTAAACCGTCTCCATTTTCAAAACCAGGTGGTGGATCCATATAAACTTCTTCATGTAAATCAACATTCAAGAAGGCACTTTTTACATCTAATTGTTGCAAGGACCAATCAAGGCTGGTAGCAAATGATAGTGGAACTTGGATTGTGTTAAGTTTGGCAACTGGAGCAAATATCTCTTGATAATCTATCCCATGAGTCTGAGTGAATCCCTTAGCAAGCAATGTCGCCTTATACTTGTTGATGCTATTATCTGCATTAAATTTTATTGTGAACACCCACTTGCAACCTATTGTTTTCTTTCCTCTGGGTAATGATACAGATTCCCAAGTTCCATTCTTTTTTAGTGCATCCATTTCTTCAAAAACTGCATTCCTCCATTTTGGGTCATCAAGTGCTTCTTGGATTTTTTTGGTATTTTTGTATTGTCTTAAATAGTGTTGAAAGCACGAAAACCTGGGGATAAATTTTCATACGAGATATGATGAGAAATAGGGTGAGTAGTACAGGATCTGGTACCTTTTCGAAGAGCAATAGGCAAATTTAGGTTGGCTGCATCAGTGCATTCAGGTATTGGGTTGCTGGAACTAGGTCTCGAGTCAAAATCTTGGCAGTCCAGAGGTTCCTGAAGTGTTTTTCGCCTGCTGTAAATTTTTCCCCATTTACCAGGAGGATCTTTAGTCTCTGGCATAGTAGCTCGCCCTATCTTTTGCACAATAACTCCCCCTGTCTCCAAAGGCAAAGGTAGAATGATAGACTCACTTGGTTTCCAAGATTTATCTTCATCTACCCCAATAGACTCCCCTTGAAGAGAAGTTGAAGGAAAAAAGAATTGTGTCTCATAAAATGTGGCATCCATAGAAACAAAGACTTCTCATAAAATGTGGCATCCATAGAAACAAAGACCTTACGGAGAGAAGGTGAGTAACATTTGTAACATACTTATTAATCTCGGATAGCGGCGCGTAGCGGCCACCCCTAAAAAATACTATAGCGCTATAGCGGGTAGCGCTACACCGCTACAGCGAAGTATATAAGTGAACAATAAAAAAATAGAAAATAATTAATTGAACAAAATATAAAAAATGGGACAGTGATGGACAAGGAAGGACATATTCCGTATGAAAATATTGGGTTGGGTGTCCAGACTCCAGACTGGGCCCCACGCCCACTCAAATGAATATTTAGAGATCCACATGCATGCCCATTCCCTTTGCAATTTCTTGTGTCATTAAAAAACCAAACGCGCGTCCAAAGACCATCCAAACCACTTCGTATTGAGTACATGACAGCTAATTGCTAATATTTTAATGTTTGTTCCAACTCTTCCAGACAGACACACTAACAATTGTCTAACGCGCAAAGCTGATGATAGTCGTAGTAGCTTCCTATGTTTCTTCCACACGTTTTTCACGGTGTCAGAGGGCCAGCCCTACATGGAAACGAAGCTCTTGCTCTCGACGACGACCATGTCGTCTTCTCCGGAGGCGGAAGCGGCGGCGAAGGGGACGAGGGGGTCGTACTCGATGTCGAAGTTCTTGTTGACTAGCTCCTCCATTTCGTCCTCGTCCATCTCATAGTGGTCGGGGCCGCCGCCGTCTCCGTTTTCATCGTCGGCGCGGGTTAGGAAAGTGTTCTAGCGAGATTTGGAGGGAGGGCGGAGGAGAAGAGAGGGGTTGAAGAGTGGCAAACGTGCCCGCGATAGCGGCCGCTATCGCCGCTTTTTCATTTTCACCGTCGCGATGCGGTCTGTGGCAGTAGGCCGCCGCACCGCACCGCACCGCATCGCCGCAATAGTGCCGCTATTAATAAATGTGATTTGTAATCCTTTTGGTTAGGAGGATATCCTATAAAGACACATGTAATAGACTTAGCATCAAGCTTGGACCTTTGACGGGAAGGCACATGTACAAAAGCCACACAGTCAAACAACTTGGGAGGAAGGAAAGAATGAGCCAGAAAAAAAGGAAAGGTGTTAGTAATACAAGATAAAGGGGAATAAAAATTTAGGACACGAGAAGACATCCGATTGATGAGATATGATGCATGCAAGACAGTGTCCTCCCATGGATATTTAGGGACAGGCATGGTAAACAAAAGAGCTCGAACAACTTCAAGAAGATGTCTATTTTTTCTTTCAGTCATCCCATTTTGTTGAGGGGTGTTAGGACAAGAACTTTGATGGAGAATACCATGTTGGGTGAGATAGTCTTCAAGAACAGAATTAAAATATTCAGTACCATTGTCAATTCGAAGAATTTTGATAGAGGTCTGGAACTGAGTTTGAATCATAGCATGAAAGTTTTTAAAGGTGGATGCAACAACAGACTTATCCTTTAAAAGATATACCCAACATACCCTAGAATGATCATTAATAAAAGTGATAAACCAACGAGCGCCAGAGATATTTTTGTCACGGGCTGGGTCCCATATATCACTATGAATCAAGATAAATGGAGAAGAATCATGATGAACTCTAGGAGGATAAGAAACAAGAGAATGCTTTTCAAACTGACAAATATCACAAGAAAAAGATTTGGGTTTGTTATTGATAAATAAGTTTGGGAACAACTTCTGAAGATAAAAGAAATTTGGGTGTCCTAACCAACGATACCACAACAAAACATCATAACACTCATCAGACAAAGATAATGAGTGGTGCGCAAATTTTTTTGTTTCATTAGGATCCTTTTCAAAATAGTAAAGTCCTTCTTCCTCTCTAGCACTGCCAATTTTCAAGCCCGAGTCTTGTTCCTGAAAAACACAAGCATGGATAGAGAACTTTGCAACACAATTTAAATCAGATGTAAGTTTGCTGGTAGAGATGAGGTTACAAGTAAGAGAGGGAATATGAAGGACTAAGTTCAAAGTAATGTGTTCCGAAAGTTTAATGGATCCCTTTCCAGCAATAATAGAGAACCTGCCATCGACTGTTCTTATTCGTGACAGTTGATAGTAAGGGGTATAAGAACAATACAAGGTTGCATTACCTGTCATATGATCAGAAGCCCCTGAATCGAGAATCCAACGATTACTACCATTAACATGGAATGTCGTACCTTGTTGAGCAACATGACTAGTTGCTTCAGCAAATTGAGGCGTCACCTCCTGAAATTGCTCATACTCAGCCTTAGAGATGAAATTACCATCAGAATTAGGAAAGGCACGAAGCTCATCACTCATATTGTTAGAAGAGTCCACAAGTCACCTCAAACCAGAAGAGGGAAGGCCGATGAGATGAACGGAAAAAATCGCGCAGCAACCGAACACTGGTAGGCCAAAAAATGGTGTTTGGAGTCAATTTTGGCCTTGTTTTTGCGTTGGAGGTGACTAGATAGTGTTTCTAGGAAATGGCAGAGAGAGATGACTTAAGGTTATTTTTTTTTTAAAAAAAAAAGGGGCTTCAGAGTTGCAGAACGATAATAGGAAAACTTGCTCTTGATACCATATCGAAATATGAATCTTCTTATTCATTCATTTCAGATTGAAATCCAAAGGGTTTATTATATACAACTAATTCTAATACTCTAGAATATTCCACAACATATTCTAATACTCTAGAACATTGCACAACTAATTCTAATACTCTAGAATATTCCACAACTAATTCTAATACTCTAGAATATTCCACAGCTATTAAAGTTGGTCCTAATGGTGAAGTTGATTGTCTTAAGGCTCGATTAGTGGCCAACGGATATATCCAGATATATTATGGTCTTGACTATGGTGATACTTTCTGTCGTGGCCAAAATCACTACTACCTGGCTCTTCTTTGCCATGGCTGCTATTGGTCATTGGCCCCTACATCAGCTGGATATTAAAAATGCTTTTCTTCTTGGTTAACTAGATGAGGAAATTTACATGGAGCAACATCCTGGATATGTATCTTAGGGGGTGTCTGGTTTCATTTGTAAGATTTGCCGGTCCCTTTACGGCCCAAGCAATCTCCATGAGCTTGGTTTGGAAAATTTATTCATGTTCAAAGTCTTGGGCTGAAATGAAGTGAAGCAGATCAGTCAATTTTTTATTGCCATACATCTTGTAGGAAATGCGCCTATATTGTTGTCTACGTGGATGACATAGTTATCACATTAAATGATACAACTAAAATTTCTCAACTAAAAGAGTTCTTGTCCAGTCATTTTCAGACTAAAGACCTTGGAAGTCTTAAATACTTTCTTGGTATTGAGGTAGCTCAGTCAAAGGAAGGCATTGTGGTCTCACGAAGGAAGTATGCTCTTGATATTTTAGAAGAAACAGGCATGACTAATTGTAAACCCATTAATAGTCCTATGGACCCAAATCAAAAGTTAATGGCAGATCGAGGTGAGCCATAGTCGGATTCAGAAAGATATAAAAGACTGGTTGGAAAGCTCATTTATCTCACAATTACAAGACCTGACATCTCTTTTGCGGTTAGTGTGGTTAGTCAATTCAAGCAGACTCCTCATATTGATCACTGGAATGCTGTGATTTGCATTCTTAGGTATATTAAAAAAGCTCCAGGACAAGAATTGTTACATGAGGATAAAGGAAATACCCAAATCTTTGGGTATTGTAATGCTGATTGGGCTGGATGCCCCATAGACAGAAGGTCCACTACTGGATATTGTGTAACCATTGGAGGCAATATTATCTCTTGGAAGAGCAAGAAGCAAAACACCATTTGCTCGGTCAAGTGTAGAAGCAGAATATAGAGCTATGGCACAACCAATTAGAGTTAGTATGTATCAAACAACTTCAAGAGTTGAAGTTTTGTGAAGTCAAAAAAATGAAGGTATATTGTGACAGCCAGGTAGCTCTCCATATTGCTTCCAATCCCGTGTTTCATGAAAGAACCAAACCTATAAAAGACTGTCATTTTGTCAAAGAAAAGCTGCTGTCCAAGGAGATTAGTACTGAATTTGTCAGCTCAAATGATCAGCTTGCAGATAATTTGACCAAATCTTAGAGAGGGCCTCGAATCTAGTTCATAAGTTCCAAGCTTGGAGCATACAAAAAGAGAATGTTTTATGAATAACAGTGTTTATTCAATCAGTACCTTATCAATTATCACTCATGAACATTGTAATATAATTTTTTTCTTAGATTTTCAAACTAATGAATTTGGTATGTTATAGGCTATAGCGGAGACAAAGATAACAATTGGATTTATAAAGGAGGCTGCAGAAATTAAGGTTACTGGATTTAATGTGTACCACAAAAATCGGCTAATCAAGGTATGTAATGAATGCTTGAAATGCCTTATCTCAGATAATGTTTATTTCAGTTGGCTTTTTAAGTATCTTCATTTTGTTTATATTCTCATTCAGCAAACCATCAGTTTTAGATATAAATGTGTGAAATGCTCAATATTGAATTTCCATGTGCAATTTAACCTAGTAAAGAGTATATTGATGACTTTATATAGACTTAGATGTTAAGACAACTATCATAACAGCTGTCATAACAGAACAAAATATCTATAACTACTTAACAGGTGCTGCCATAGTGAAGCATTAAGTGCGGTGCCCTTTGTAAATGAAATAGCGGCTTTAGAGGACGGGGTAGTGGCGCTATCTCTTGATTTCAGTAAAGCCCTTGAAACACTAGGGCTTGTTTGGCTGACTATTTTTGTGACAACTGTTGCCACTTGATTAGTTAGGGCAACAACTAGGAAACTTGTATTTGATTTAACTTTGTATTAACTTGTAGGTTTTGCTTAAGGTGCCCATGACTTTTTATTGTTAATTATGAATGTCATGAATTTTGTGTAATTTTTATCATTTTATGAGAATTTAAAATATATAGTACATGCCATATAAGCTAAACAAAGCCTTATCCCACTCTGTGAAGTCGGCTACATGGATCACACGACGCCGTTTAGCACGGTTAAAAATCAAAGTTTCAAAAATATTATTAAGTCTAAGATCTCTCTTAATGATTTCCTCCAACATCCTTTTCAGTCTCCCTTTTCTCCTTTTCTCTAGGCTAAAAATCTTATTCTACTCTTCTAATTGGTGCTCTTGTGGCCTTTGCCCAAACCACCTTTTCTCGTATAATGTCATTTTGTATTCTATATTTTCTTATATGACTACACATCCATCTTAACATTCTTATTTCTACTACCACTTTTCTCTCATGTTTCCCTTTCAAGCCCAACATTTACTACCATATAGTATAGTTGAACATATAGCTGTACGATAAAACTTGCTTTTGAGTGTGGTTGGCACTTTGCGATCACAAATAACCCCTGATGCTTGCCATCCTACTTGTATCCTATGTGTGACATCCTCATTAATTTCACCATCATCTTGTATGATTGATCCCAGATATTTAAACTTAGAAACCTATGGTATGACATCTTCTCCCAATTTTACTTTCGAGCCAAAATCCTCTTGTCTTTTGCTAAATTACATTGCATATATTCTGTCTTACTCCTTTTTAAGCAAAAACCCTTTGTTGCCAAAGTGTGCCTTTAGAGTTTAAACTTACTGGTAACCCTTGATTCCTCAATCAAGACTATATCATCTGCAAAAAGCATGCAATTAGGGATTACCTTTTGTATGTTCTTGATAAGCACATCCAAGACTACGTTAAACAAGTAAGGACTTAAAGCTATGCCTTGATGTAATCCTATCCCAATAGGAAAGTCCTTGGTTTCACCTCAAGGAGTTCTCACACTAATAGTTACCCCTTCATACATGTCGTGAATAGTTCAGATATAAGTCATGAGCACGCCTTTTTTCTCCAAAGTCTTCCACAGCACATCTCTTGGGATACTGATACATTTTGTATCAATGGTGCCTGCAAAACAAGGTAAGAATGATAGAAAAGAAAGGAAGAAGATGAGAAATAACTGAGAGCCAAGGCTCCCCCAAGCAAGAGAGAGAAACTCTTTGCTCCAAATTCCCCTAACTGATCCCAACGAATCACCCCAATGATTATTACAGCATCCTTTATAACAGAATGCACACACCACACCCCACTTACTAACCAAGCTAATTACCCTTCTACCCTTCAGGCATAAACACCAGTGCTGCAACACTTTATTGGATTTGGGCCTTTGCTGATAAACCTTGAAGGGGGCTTATCCCATCTAGAGGTATCAGATATGGTCATAAGCTTTTTCCAAGTCAACAAAAACATATGTAAGACTCTTGTAGATCTCCCTGTCATAAAGCCAAATATGTTCTCTGCAATCCTTGTTTATACTCTTTATCTATGCTCAATCACCTTTTCCATTAGCTTCATAGTGTGACTCCTAAGTTTTATACCTCTGTAGTTAGCACAATTTTGGATATCTCATTTGTTCTTAAAAATTGGGACCAAAGTACTCTTCCTGCACTCATCTGGCATCTTCTTGGATCTCAAAATCTCATTGAAAAGCTAGTGAGCCAAATGAAACCTTGATCTCCCATTCTTCCAAACTTCAGTAGGGATACCATCTGGACCAACAACTTTACCCTTTTCCATCCTTTTAAGGCGGCTTTAACCTCTCCAATACGAATTTTGCGGTAATAATCCAAATTTCTTTCATCCTCTTGGGTTTCTAGCCCCTCCATATTAGCTATAAAAAAAATTCAGAATAATGGCTTTCCTGCTATTAGTTATCCCACTATAGTGTTTTTGGGGTTGGCAGCTATGTGCCACTATCTGAGATTAAAAATACCGATCTTAGATGATCTCTTAGGAATAGTGTTCATATTAATTCCTAAGATTGTTTTCTTTTTCTTTTTTGCTGAATGGGTTGGGCAACAGGATTGTGTTCTTTTATTGGGATGGAATGATTAATTTCTCTTGCATGTTACTGAGTGATTTGTACACTACTTATATACACAAAGTCTAAATCAATTCCTAAAGTTTAGTTATTATGATCATTTAAGGAAACTTGGATTATGATAAAGTTATGTAAGGAAACTAAATAATATGATCAAGCTATCTGAGGAAACTAAAGTGAAGGGAAACAAGGAATCATGGAAATAATATTAGAATAATATTATGATAGTATCTCAACATGTCTTAACACTCACCTGCACGTTCAAGCATATATATCCCCACACGTGCATCGACCTTGCTACATATGTATGCTATCCTAGTCCCCACAAAGACATGATAAAGATGTCAAAAAGCTGATCCTTACCATAAATCTGCCTAATTTTGAAAAACTACAGGAATATGAAATAATTATACAAATCAAATCAAGTAAGCCTAATTCCAAAAATACAAATTAGCCTAATTATATGAATAAATTATTTTTTTTATTACATTTCAATACTGCCCCTCAAGTTGGTGAATGAATATCTATCCTTCCGATTTTGCAAGTTAGATCATAAAAATGCTTTGCAGAGAGTCTCTTGGTGAATATAGGCTAATCCCTAGACGCAGTCTGAATACTGCTGATTTTTGTCACAAATGCGATCTAGCCCGACTTTTGTCCTAGACATGATCTGGTTGTTATATCCATTGCAAACCATCCAATGTTTGTCATAATGTTTTCTTTTCATCAATGATCACTTCGGGGACTTCTTTTCATCAATATTTATATTGAGTTGGCCGTGATTCATTCTACCATCCTTCTGTTGTGATACACGCTAATGGTACTTTCCCCTATCTCAGTGGTGACTCATGCCAACAACCTCTCTTGGATGGTGATAACTCCATCCATAACTGGTGCCCCCATATTATATTTAAAGGGTTTATTTGTATCAAACATAAAGATTAATAAGCTTTAGCTTGAGGGGGAGTGTAATATATGAAAAGTATCCAATCTTATTTTTATTGTACTTAGGGATAATTACATTGACCTCTCCCTTGAATTGAGTGCTAATTACACTTGCACCTTTTTTTTACTGAATTTTTTACCTACCGCTTATTTTATATATTATTTTTATACATTGACATTTATCATTTTTAAAAACCTACGTATATCTTCCCTATTTTTATGTGCTAACCATACACATAGTTCTCTTTAAAATAACAAAGCAACGTGCAAGGGAGTAGGTGTAACTTTTCAATTGAGAAGGGTATAAATGTATTAAGCACCAACCTCAAGGGAGGTAAATGTAATTATTATCCCTTATATTTTAGAATAATTTAGAGTATTTTAGATTATCTTTTAGGATTAGTTTCCATATTTCTTTTTATATATCCTAGGATTAGTTTCTATGTTTCCTTACTATCTCATAATTTGTTTCCTTATTTAGTTAGGTTTATTATTTAGGCTTAAATATGTGTTTGGTCCTTGTAAGTTAGCTTTTTTTCATTTTTGGTCTCTGTAAGTTTATTTTTCTAATGTTAGTTCTTGTAAGTTTGTACCTTTTCAATTTTGATCCCTGTAACATATTTTGCTCATTTTTAGTCCTTATAAGTTTGTGTTTTCCCAATTTGGTCCCTGTAAGCGTGAACTTATGTAGACTATAAATGAAAAAATTTGAATATTACAAGAACCAAAATTTTAAAATATAAACTTACAGGAATTAAAAATGAACAAAATATCATACAGGGACTAAAACTGTAAAAGCGCCAACTTATAGGTACTAAAATTTAAAAAATTGAACTTACAGGGACCAAAGATTAAAAAACGCTAACTTATAGGAACCAAAAACATATTTAAGCCTATTAATTATGATCTAGTATTGACAATAGAAATAAGGTTAGTGTTTTATGTATTGCATCATATTGTAACACATTATATAAAATCATGTCTACAAACTTGGTGTATTCGATCTCTTTGGTCTTCTCTCCCCCCTCTAAAACTCTAATTTGAACATGGAAGTTTCGGGACCTACACATTGCTTTATTGGTAGCAGTGCAATAGGAGTTTGTTTCTAAATGTATTATTTGCTCCCAATTCTAATTCTGATGTGGTTAACCTTTTTGTGAGGCTGCAGCCCTTTTGGAAAGTAGTAGCTGATGGTTCATCAAAAGGGCGTAGTGTTGTTGGTATAATTTTATTCTTCTTCGCTGTAGCATTTTCTCTGCATATGCTACTCCTTCCCAGGTGTTTTAATTTACTGGTACATATTTAGGGGTTCTTGAAGCCAATTTTATAGAACCAGCGCATGACAAGCAGGATTTTGAGAGATCGGTGCTGTTCATTCGGTTGGAAAACAAGCTGAAACAAATGACAATGGATTACTGGTTTGTTACTGTATTACATAGTTTGTCTTGAACAGTTTTCTTTTATTTTGTTGTAGAATTATATTTTTTGGTTTCTACGAAGGTTGTACATACTTTAGTGTTGAATTTCTTTATATGGATATTTGATGTTGTTAATGATTCAGTGAGAGTTTAGAGAAGAATTGAAAAATGATTTAATTCCCAATAGTAACTGTACAACTGATAGGTATTTATATAGGTTAGATACAACTAACTAACTACCTCTAAGCTTAAGACAGCTGTTAGTGACAGCTGTCAAGATCACTCGCTCACTAACACCCAATAGATGCAGTAATAGACTGCTCTCAGTACAATATTCACACCCCCCCCCCCTTGAACTCTCATGAGCAATGTTGTTAAAATCGCGCATCGGATCGTAAAATCGGACAATTTTACGATCTTTTGAGGCGCTGCACGATCCGGATCGGCTGTGGGATCGCGGACGAGTAAAATCGGTGTAGGATCGTGATTTTAATTGTAAAATTGTGGGATCTCCGATCCTCACCGATCCTACTTCAGCGGCTGAAATAAAGCCCTAAGTTTGAGGGTTCGATTCGAAACTCCCAAATGTACCTGGCTGGGAAAAACGTGACAGCTTCTGCCCGTCGACCTCAGCTCCGTTCACTCTGCTTGCCGACGCCGACGTCGGTGACGCCGCGACCTCCTGCTGTTGCGCGATGCGACCCAGGTTCGTTCTCTTCTCCCTTCTCCCTTTCCGCCTCTGCTTCAACGGAATTAGGCTTTGCGCCGGGTCGGAGAAGATGAGGCGCAGGATTGGCAAGAGGTCGTGCTCGAAGGGCTCGCGCCTTGGGTGAATCATGGTGGTTGGGTCCCTTGCCAATGAAGATGACGTGCATGGCTCCGTTGGTTCTGTCATGGCAACGCAGAGAAAGAAATCATGCGAGCGAGAGAGAGAGACTAGCAGATCTTTGAATCAGGGGCAAGTAGAAGGAGAAGAGAGAGATGCGGGGTGCGTTCTGCTGGGGTTCACCGTATGGCATGAAAATATGAAAATGAAAGAAAGTGAAAAAGGGATGGGCTTTTAAATAGTTTCTTTTAAGTTTTAACCAGCAACTAGTGCTCAAGGAATGGGCTTTTAAAATACCTTCAGAAATAGTTTCCTCTAAATTGCTTTCTGTACCCACTTTTTTTCTTTCTGCAGTTTCATATTATATTTTTGAAATGGGCTTTTAAGTTTTAATTTAGGAAATTGCTATTTACAGTCTTTCCGTACCCACTTTTTTCTTTCTACAGTTTCATAGTAGGATCTCGATCCGATTTTACGATCCTCGATTTACAATCTTCCATCCCCCCTCCCGATCCTAGGTAAAATCTTGATTTTAACAACCTTGCTCATGAGTTTAGTAGAAATAGTAAATTGAGAGGAACCCGAACAATGAATAGCCAAACCTTGGCCATTGCCAACGAATATCTGACCTGGACCTTCCAATGGAGTCAGCTGCTGGATATTTTGAGAATCACCATTAACATGGACTGAGGCACCAAGCACCATTGGAGACCATTGGAGACTAGAGTGGTGTCAGTGATCATAGCACTAGGTTGATGATGTTGAAATTGAGGGTGTGGCTGAGTATGTGGCAGATTACAGGAAGGAGAGGCAAAGTTGGAGACATTAGCTGCTTGGGCAATGTATAATTGTTTGAAGGAAATGGTGAATTATTGTTGAAATTTTGAAAATTCTGAAAGCCTTGGAAAGAATGAGGCATTGTAGGTTGATAGGCTTGATCAAATCGATGATAACAATTCATAGCCATATGCCCATACTTGAAGCAGACTTTGCATTGGATATTGGAATATTGGCCACCACAGCCATTGCAGGCACTGGAAAAACCTCCATTTCCTGAATCATGAAATCCATAGCTAGAAGTATCAATCTCAGAGACCAGCTTCGGTGATGATGTATAGAGGAATTGGACTGCGACGGCGACAATGAAAATGTATTCACCGCTTTGGTGAGATTAATATTTAATAGTCATGGACTTAAGAGACCAACTTTTTGAGGTATTTGTCGATATGCATCTCATGTGGAAGGAGAAGAACTTCAACCTCTTCAATCGACAATGGTTTGAATTTGCTTTCAATCACCAAAATAACCGAGCCATACTCCTGAGGCAAATCTTCAAGAATCACATCAATGCGTTCTTGAGGTGTAATTGGATCTCCAACCGAAGCAAGCAAATCAGATAGGGTTTGACTCATAGTGAGAATTCCGACACCAATTTAGTGTCAAGCGTGGTAGATCTAAGTTCAGTTCACAGTTGACGAGCCTTTGTATGAGTCAATTTCTAAAAATGATAGTGGATCTTCTCCTTAATGTTGTATATTTTTTAATTCCTTAATTCACTTGCACCCATCAATAAATTGTCCTAATGATTGATCATGTGTTCTAACTATAGAGATATTATGCTCATGAGTCATATTATGAAATTGTGGGAGAGAGTTATTGAACATCGTTTGAGGAGGGAGACCAAGATTTCTGTAAATCAATTTGGATTTATGCCAGGAAGATGTACCATAGAAGCTATTTTCTTGATGCGACAATTAATGGAAAGGTATTGAGAAAAGAGGAAAGTTTTACATATGGTGTTCATCGATCTTGAGAAAGCATGCGATAGGGTCCCAAGAAAAATCCTATGGTGGACTCTTGAGAAGAAAAAAAATAAAAATATCATTAAGGTATGTTAATGCAATCAAGGATATGTATGATGGGGCTACCACATGTGTGAAAGTTTGTAATGGAACATTAAGGGATTCCCTATCACGGTAGTTGTACACCAAAGTTCGGCTCTTAGTCCTTATCTCATTGTCTTAGTGATGAATGAACTAACAAAAGATATTTAAGAGGACGTGCCTTGGTGTATGTTCTTTGCAGATGATATTGTGCTTATTGATGAGACCAAAGACTGTGTTAATAAAAAACTTGTATTGTGGAGAAATACTTTGGAGTCTAAAGGATTCACAATAAGTCAAAGTAAGACTAAGTATATGAAGTGTGAGTTTTCGCTGGGAAGAGATGGTGATCAAGACTGTGTGCATCTACTTGGTCAAGAGGTACCCAAGAAAGATGTTTTTAGATACTTGGGATCAATTTTGTAAAAAGGTGAAGAGATTGATGAGGATATAAATCACAGAATCAGAGCAAGGTAGATGAAATGGCGAATGCATCTGAGTTTTTGTGTGACTGCAGAATTTCCCTTAAGCTTTTAAAGAAAAATTTTATAGAATAGCTATAAGACCTGCAATGTTATATGGAGTTGAGTGTTGGCCAGTACATAGGAAACATGAACATAAAATAAGGGTAGCAGAAATGAGGATGTTAAGGTGAATGTGTAGTTATACGAAGATAGATAAGAAAATAAATGAAGATATTCGACGAAAGGTAGCAGTAGTACCAGTGAGTGAAAAGATGAGGAAGCATAGATAGAGGTGGTTTGGACACATATAATGAGAAGACCCTTGGATGCTCCTGTAAGGATAAGAGTTTGTTACTAAGAGTTCCTCACAAAGAGAGATAGAGGTAGACCGAAACTTACCTGGGAAAAGGTAATTAAACAAGACTTAATGGAGTGGGATATAGCTTGACGGAAGGTGTGTCTTAAGATGGAATGGAGAAAAGCTATAAGCTTGGTGGAGAGTTAGACCTGCTATTATCTTTATGTTCTAGATGATCCCTTTTTAGTTCTTTTCCTCTTCATTTTTCCCCTCCTTCTTTCACCCTTCTTTTCTTTTATATTATTTTTCTTTTCTTTTGTGTTATTTCTCCTTTTTTTCTTTTTTCGACTTCATATCCATCATTGGATTCATCTACCATCGACCCTAATTAACTTGGATTAAAGGTGTTATTGATGGTGATGTTGAATGATTGTCCATGTGTTATCTAACAAGCTTGTCGACTCCGGTTTTATTGGAAAAGATGATTGCAATTGATGCTTTCGATTTTGATTTTCTATTAATATTCCTTGGAGTTTTACTCTTGGTTCAAGTTGCAATTTCTTTAAAAGTAAATAACTGCAGCCGGAAGCTGTATGCATTCCAATAAGTGGGTAGCTACTTTTGCTTCACAACAGGGCCCCTATACATTAAAAGAATACACTGGATTAAGTTAGCCTTGAAAGTTGATTATATTTGCCATTGTAGATCCTTATTTATACTTACTGGCCACAAGTTTCAATCATAAAGGCAAACAGAATTTGCTAGAATGAGAATCATAGTAAATATAAATTAGCAGCATTGTCCTCTGCTGCATTATTTTTGTGCAATTACCAAAGTTGATTATATTTGCCATTGTAGATCCTTATTTATACTTACTGGCCACAAGTTTCAATCATAAAGGCAAACAGAATTTGCTAGAATGAGAATCATAGTAAATATAAATTAGCAGCATTGTCCTCTGCTGCATTATTTTTGTGCAATTACCAGTAGTTACTTTTTGTTTCAAATGAATAGTTGATTAGAGCTTCCTGATACGTCTTTTCCATAACATCAACATTATGGGGTTGACAGGGTTTGATTTGGTGAAATTTGTTTTTGGACTAAACAGGAGAGATCACTGTCACTTGGTTGGATATCAGCCACTAAATTTCAAGTCACAAAAAAATGTGGTAAAAGAAGCCCACATTCGAAAATCAGCTCAACATTCAATTAATCCACAGTATCCGTTGCTTGCTGATCAACAGGATACTAGCTTGGTAGCTGAGCATCAAAGCGACCTGAGTCAGCCAATTGTGGGTCTTGCAGTGACTGGCATGCAAGGTTCGAGTCATCAACAGCTTGTAAGTAGTTGACGTAATCTGCAGAAGATTGTATAAGCCTGAAATCATGCTTCTGTATGTGGGATGAAATATGATCATTATCTGTTAGAGCATATACTCGGAATGAATGATATCACTTAGATGAACAGAGAAGAAAAGAGAGAACAAGAGATATGGTATTGAATAGAAAATTTTATTTCTCACTTCTGTTTATCACATATACAGAGCATCCCTATTTATAGTACACATTTACAAGTAGTTTGTTAACAATTCACTAACATATATAACCGCTAACGGAATTATATACAACACTTCCATGTAATATAGATTAGCAATAGACAGCACCCCTATGATGTCTCTTAGCTTGAATGGATCAGTATTAAGAGGTTTTGTTAAAAATCAGCCAACTACTCATTGGTATTGCAATTTTGTTTCAATATTCTTGCTCCTTCCATGAGCAAAAGGGTGTTTAGCTAAGCTTATAGTTGACTTAATTGTTTGTTTATTATCATTTTCATAGGCTCTTCACTTCTAATCTTCATTTCTGATATCAAGTTCTCAAGGGCTTGACAAGCTCTCATTGAGGCTGCAATGTATTCTCACATGAGAACAGTGCCACCACCGACTCCTTTGAACACCATGAAATAAATGCTTCACACATCTTAAACACATACCTTGCTGTACTCTTTCTGTTAATGTTATCACCAATGATTCATAGTAACCAAATATTTCACCAGAAATATTTTTACCATGGTTTGAGAACCCCTAGTCCAAAAATCCTTTCACATATCTTAGTATCCTCTTAGCTGCAAGCGAGAAAGCCTTGGATGATTCATAAATCTACTAATTAACCCTACTCTATAAGCTATGTCAGGCCTGCTGCTAAACAAAAATCTCAAGGAGCAACAATCTGCTTGCACAAGGTTGTGCTTACCAACTTGTCCCTTCCTTCTCTAACTTTGTACCACAATGGTGTTTGAGTAGAATTTTCAATCCAACATGTGAAATCTTTTCAATGTAAGTTGTATAACGCTTGGTAAATTCCTTATTCAAAAAATAGGATAACAATCCAAGATCAGTCATTTAAAACTCCAACGTTATTCTCCTTTTAAACTCATTAGTTTTTGTTGCATTACTCCTAGTAACCAGTAAGTCGTCTACATGCCAACAATTATTAGATCACCTACAGTATCTCTCATATACTCCATATTTGCTCTACACTTGTTGAAACCCAATAGGAAAAGCCTTCTTTAATTTACACCATAGTTTCTTGTCCAGTCAGTGTCACTTCAAAATCTTGGAGGTTGACACACATAAACCTCCTCCTCTAGTGACCCATTTAGAAAGGTTTATTTACATCAAATTAATGTTATGACCAGCCTCTAAATAGGGCTGTAGCAACTACTAGTTTGATGGTTTCAATTCTGGCCACAGGTGCAATCACTTCACTATTATCCAAACCAACGTTTTGCAAGAACCCCTTTGCAATCAGCTTAGCCTTGCAATTTGCAGCTTCTCCACTTGATTTTACCTTCACTCTGTAGACCCATTTCACTCCAATAGACCTTTTGTTGCGAGGTAATATCAATATGACCAGCTCTCATGAGTGGTTCTTCTTCCATAGCCCTTAATTCTTCCTCCATTGCTGCTTTGCGTTCATATTCCTTGATTGATTGCTCAAGAGACACTAGTTCTGTTAGAGCTAGATGCACCATGTTCCCCTTCAGTCATTGTAAAATCAGGAATAGATGTACAGTCTTTGAACATCTAGGTGGTTGTCTAGTTCCCTGAGGTCTGTGACTGAATCTGAATTGTTTCTGCACAATTTATAGATTGCATATCAAGTAAAATTGGTAGTCACTATATTACTTTCCGTTATAGTCTCCCAACTCAACCTTTGTTCTCATCATCAACAGTAACATTCTGCTCGGAACTGTCTTTTTACTATTAGGACTGTACAGTTTGTATGCAGCAGTTGAATGGTACACAAGAAACACCGTTGACTGTGCACCATTGAACAAAATATTTTTATTTTATTTTATTAAGTATGCAACAACTTGGGGTTCATGAGCTTGTATTTTTTCTCACAGGGTACAATGCTAGAAACTCCAGTGTCTGTATCTCCTGATGAAATCTGTGCAGAAAACATAAAACTTTTCGAGAGGTAAAACATTTTTTTAAAATTGTCTTCAAGACAAATCAACTATTTGTCATTTTCATCCGTCCGTATACTAGTTATACTTGTTCCTTCAATGTAATGCTTGATCAACCATTTTCCCTATGATCCGTTTGTTGTACATTAAACAAAATCATATTGACCTACTGTGACAAGAATGTGTAATTTTGAGCCACCTTGGTTCTGTTATCTCCTTATTTTTTGTTTTTGGATATAATCTTATCTACTCTACCTGTGATTATTCTCTTCAATAATTTTGCATATATGGGTTAGGTTCCGTTGACAATGGTTTACATCAGAACATTCCTAATTTTTTATACCAGGATTCAGGAATAGCATGGGTCTCAACTTTGATACTTTGTTGGATAGGATATTTATATCCTGCTATCTTATACCTGAAATTTCCCTCAAATTCAAGAATTTCTACTCCATCGCAATATCTTAAATTTACTATTCAGTACACTCCAAATAATAATTATTAATACTTATGACATGACATGCAGACCTTTGTATAATTTTTACAAACTTTTGGAAATGCAAGGTTAACATGACAATCACTTTGGTGTATGTATATGCTTTAGATGCCTGGGCTGCTTTTTGTGCAACTGTTATATTATCAAATGCGATCCCACTGAAACCCTTTTCTGCAGGTGTGAGGAGTACAGGGAAAAGGAGAGAGAATTGAAACAGACGGTAATATTAGTCAAATAACAACGTTTGATGATTATGATTAAAATAGTCGTTGTGTTCTAATTTGTTTTTAGTGCTGCTGATGTAAAATAGGTTGTGGACTTGGAGGAGGAATTGAAACAAATCAAGAAGAAATGTGATCTTCTATCTTCACTCTTAGAGACTAAGAGGAAGGCGAAGAGTGTTAAGGGATGATAATTACGTTATGCAAGCATCATATCATCAATGAGAGGCAAGTTGATTACCTTTCAAGTAATGTCCGAGTGTAAAAGCACCTGGTTTTTTTTTTTTTTTTTTTTTTTTTTGGTACCGAGGAGGGCTAAACGCCCAAACTACAACCGAACACGTAAGGGCAAAGTTATGCCCATAGAATCTTTACAAAGTAACTGAATGCACCCTACCGGTTAGAACACCTGTTTTGTATATGTTCATTCACCTCTGTTAGAACAACTCTGGCTGGTTCGGAAGAAAAGGGATTCTAGAATTTGCACATATAGTAGAACTGACTCAAGTAATTTGAGGAAACTCTATCTGCTTAAAGATGCTATTAACTGAATCTATGGAAACTTCTTTTTTCTTTTGATATTATTAAAAGTTCTTTAATTTGTTTATCAACCTCCAATTTGTAAAGTTGTCTTTTCGGCTAAAAATTTCTGCTATTATTGTCAAAGAAATCGGATCAAATAATGTTGTCCTTGTGGAAAAGAGGTTTCGAAGTGCAAAGAGGACCTCATTTTATTATCGAAATACTGATTGATAAAAAATTCATCAAATGCTAGATATAATTCTGATTTGATTTTAAAAGTAATTGCAAAAAAAATGAAACAATTTATTATTCTTATATGATTTTTATTGTGACGAAATGGCAATCACATTCTGTCACGTATGTTAGAATACAAGTTAATTAGAACGCGTTAGTATAGAGCTTTTTTTACGTTGTTAGCTAATTTTGAATTGTACTTTCCTTGAATTTTGGATAATTTTTGGGCTGAGCTTAATTATTAATTTGGTCTCCAAATTATATTAAAAAGTTCAATTTGATCCCAACCTTTTAAAAGGTTCAATTTAATCCTCAAGTTATTTTAAAATGTATCAATTTGGTCCTTATTTTAAAATTAATTTATATTTTTTTTTCACTTTCGGCTTTGTACTTATGTTGATTTCGCTTAGGATCCCAATGCTTGTGCTCCAACCCACCCTTCTCCTACCATACCAACTCCATCACCACAACCTTAACTCATCCAATCAACACCAATAAGTCCATTCCAACCCACCCAAACAGCACCCTACACTCCACCACCCAAGTCCCCCCCAATGTTGGTGCTCCAACCCCACCCTTCACCTATTACACCAACTTCATCACCACCACCTTAACCCATCCAAATAGTATCTTGTGCCGCCGTCGTGCTCTATAAAACCTTATAAGGGCAAAGCAAAGTGCGAAATCAAAAGTGAAGAAGAGGAAGAAATGATTTTAAAAAAACTAATAATAAATATGGTACTGATTAAAAATCGTCATTATTCATAAACAATAACAGTTGAAATTTGCATTCTTAACAGCGTCAACTTAATTTGACAACTAAATTGAATCTTATAAAATTTTGAGAATCAAATTGAATTTAATATTTTTTTTACCAATGTATATATAAATTTGAGCATACAATGTATATTATCGGGTTCCATGGAATGATTAAACCTCTGACAAATTATATATAAAATTAAAATTAAATGATGCATGCATTACAGTACTATTTTTAATGAAGCATAAATACTAAGATAAATGATCAACTAAGGGTAAATAATCATTACCGTATCTAAAAGGGTAAAGTCATGATAATTTAGTTTATGAAAGAACAAAATTTTTATTTAATTCTTGAATGTGTAAAAAGTGTTACAATTATATTATTTTATACAATTTAATGTTAAATTGATCCTTGAACATTAAAATTTAATGACCAAAAGTCCACAGAAATTTAATGACATGACGTAATTATTGTACTTTTCACATATTCATGAATTAAATTAGAATTTCATTTTTCAAAGACTAAATTATTTTGACTTTATACTTTCATATATGTAAGTGGCCATTTATCCTTCAATTAAATAGTTGAAAAGACATTGAGAGTTTAAGGTTAATGAGAAATGAAATTAACATTACTCAGGTAACATTTTTCTTTTGAAGGAAAACAAGGCTAAGATTTTTCATTCATGTAATGCATGAATACAATTAGGAACAAAATTGAAAAATTGGTTGCCAGCATTGAACCTTGAAGTTGTAGCTAAAGTATGAGTTACATGATTTGTTTGTTTCCTACAAAACTCACCCTTGAGTTTAAAATGAAATTGAAAGAGAGATGACATTTATCAATGACTATTTGAAAATGATTACCTGATGTATGTCTGTTATTGAACATTTTCACCACTGTTTTGGATTCCACCTCGAAATGGACATTGTTGAGACGGAGGTCTATAGTAGTTGTATAGCTTGATAAAGGGCAAGATTCTGCTTCAATGACCGTGGGGGTGCCTGCGAAGAGAGTTGGCGTTGCTCTATGAAGTCTCCATAATGATTCTTGAAACACAAGCAATTACCTTCCATTATGTTGTGATATGAGCTTCTAACAGTGTATGCAGGTACAAGAGAGAGATATTGTACGCAGTCTTACCCTTACATATGCAAAGAGACTGTTTCCGGATTCGAACCCATGCTCACTCAATTCACTAAGACACTTTGTTTTATAAGAGATGAAAATACGCTCAATACATAAAATAAAAAGGTAGGGAGATAGTGGGTCCCCCTAGAGAAATTTTTCCTGATTGATCACCATTTACAAGAACAAAATATTGAACATTTTTTAGGCACATACTCATCAAACCAACCCATTTTTTTAAGGAATCCCATTTTTCTTAAGACACTAAGCAAATAATTCCAGTCAATACAATCAAAAGCTTTGCTTATGTCAATTTTGAGAGCAACTTCCCCCAAATTTTCTCTTCATGTGATGAATTATTTCATAGGCCAAGAAAACATTGTCAAGGATGGATCTATTTTCAATGAAAGTATCTTCTTCGTTTGAAATACATTTGGGAAGAAGAGGTTTTATTCAGTTGGACATAACTTTTGAGATGATCTTGTAAAGGACATTGCACAAAGAAATGGGTCTAAAGTATTTCATGGAAGTAGGGTTTGTGATTTTTCGGATGAGATCAATGGAGGTTTTGCTTAACTGAGGAGGAAAGACACCAGTTTCTAGCTAAGTGGTCTCACTTTGGAAAATTTCAGCACCACACAAATGCCAAAATTTATTGAAAAAAGCAGGGTTGAGACCATCTAGGCCGAGTGATTTGTTTGAAATCATCTAAAAAAAACATCTTTGAATTCATCAATAGTAAATAGGGATAGACGAGAATCATTATCATAAGTTGAAAAAGAGACGTGGATATTTTTGATAATAGGAAAATGGTCATTATAGCGAGGTTTCTATTAAAACAAATTATTGAAATAAGAAACACCAATTTCATAGTATCATTATGGTTATATACCACATCACCATTTTCCCCAACAAGAGAGGAAATAACATTATATTTCTTGCTTGCATTTGCATCATTGTGGAAAAATTTGGAGTTGATAGCACCATCCTTTAGCTAGAACATCTTTGCTCTTTGTCTTTAGTAAGCTTCTTCTTGGGTATCAACTGTTTTAGCTTCTGATTCATCTCATGATATTTTTTTGTTGCATCATCATCATTTTCACGAATAGCCTACAATTGCTTTCTAGAATCTTCAATTTGATCATAGTATTAGTGCCTAATTTTCCCACCCCAAGAGTTCATTTCATTAGAAATGTTTTGAAATTTTGCTAAAAGCTCGTGAGACAAATTGTTGGACCATCCTTTTTGAAGAACATCTTGTAATTGGGGTTTTAAGAGCAATGGATTTTCAAATTTGAAATGACTTGTATATCTTCTCCTTTGACCAGCATTAAGACATATAAGGATGGGAGAATGGTCAAATCTAGGAAAGGTGTATCCAATCTGTTGTAGCAAGTCCCTTGTCTAGCTTTTCTTGAATTTCATCATGCTTTCCTTTTCTTTTAGCCCACGTATATTGATAACCCTCAATATGAAGGTCATGGAGGTTACAATCATTATCAACTTCATGAAAGTCATTGATGAGCCAATTTGGATGATCTACTAATCTAATTTTTTCATTGTTTGATAGTAAATCATTGAAATCCCCAAAAATTCAACAAGGTTTGCTCAAACAACGACTAGTAGAACTGACAAGGGTTTCACAGAGGAAAACAATATCAAGGTGGTATGCTCGAACAAGATCCTTGAGAACAAGAACTATGCTCAAGTTTCCCAGGCCTTAATAGTTCCAACAGATAAGACTCATTGACCCCGGTGGGCCTGGCTTCCAAAGTCCACCGATAAAAAATGAATGTTTAGCTTTGGATTTCAAGGTTAGGATTCTGGTTTGTCATAATAGGTTTAGGTGAGGAGATAGTTTTGGTAGGTTTGTGGACGTGTTTGTAATGGTTTGGGTGATAGGGTCAAGACTGTTTGGGTTATTTACGAGGGGTTTACTTTTGGGTGGGTTGGTCGCATTTAGGACAATAGGTGTTGGAAGGGTAGGTATTGGTGGGATGGGGTTTGGAATAATATTGTTAGCGTTTGGGTGTGGGGATGAGATTGAAAGGTTAGAGACATTTGAAGATAATTTTGCAATAATGAAGGTCGAGTCTTCGTTTTCAGATAACTGTCACTTTTTATCTTTTATAATCATCATCATTAACATTTGATTTCCCATTCATGGGATCACTGATCTGTTTTTGGTGTTGATTACTGCATGAATGTTGGGAGTATCCGTTTTGAATTCATAAACAACTCAGTCATCAATTCTAATTGCCTGATGTGATGCGCTTCATTTGTATTTAATGTGGTGTGATCATGGTAATTAATGTCACGATTAATGTTTTCCATAACTTTTGAAATTCTCCACTCCGTGTCAGTGCTGCCATCCCAAAGGTACTTGGATCATCCTACTCCATCGGAATTATAGATGTCTGCCCTTAGATCAGGCCCCCAACCTCGGCTACTGTCATCCTCTTTCAGCTACAAAAGGTTTTGTTATAATAACAAGATTTCTATTTAACCATCCATATATGTCATATTAATATTTTTGTTTGTTATTGTGACTTTCTAAAATTTGAAGTACAAGGCTTATTTATCGGCAAAGAAATTAGATACATCTTGAAGTTAATATACACACTACTACTAAAACGCTATTCTACGACACGGGATCAAAGACGGTTCTAATAAAAACGATGTCTTAAAAAATGCGATAATATTTTTGTAAATAATCCTAACTTTTCAAAGAGGATTTTGTGAAAATCGTCTTTGAAACATTTATTCAAATACGATTTTAATATGTTCAAATAAGATACTCAACATAGGTTTTATTAAAATCATCGTCGTTGTCAAAGCTTCTGCCCTGTGTCCCCCCTTCCTTTTGACTTTTGTTTGAGAGATTGATCCCTGTAATCACAACCATATTATGGTTGCGTTACTATTACAGAATGAAATCTGAGGTCATTAGAGTATGTGATGATACTGATAGGCATTGGCTATTAGCAATTAGCACAATTATATAAAACCTAATAGGGCCCATCTCAATATGGATTATTAGCAATGGGTTATTCTCTATGTAACTATCCAAGGATATGTCAAAATGGCTAGCCAAAACAAGAAAGCTTCTTGTTTATGTTTCTTATATTTATATTTTTCTGGGAGAATATAATTGTAAGCCTGCAAATGTATAATTAGCTCATTTCCTCATCCAACCACATATTTTCTTCTCTCTTGCATTAGTTTCCTTGACTAAATCAATACAAAGACAAAACATACGAGACTCTTATTTTATCGTTTAAAAGTTGTTTATGAATTCTCTAATATAATCTTTGCATTTAAGATAATTTAATAAGTGTGTGAGGGTGTAGATGATGGGCTTTTTAGATGGTTAGAAATTGTTCCTTCCCAGTTTAATTATGTAATAAAAGTAGTTGTCGCCCATCCTTGTTAACCCATACATTTTTACCAAATGGAATAAATAAAATAGAATTTTGTAGCAACTTTACTATAGGCAACATTTTTTATGTAGTAAGGGTGATGTTTCTGAGTTCCTATCTGATTCTAATGACACATTTGTTGAGAAAATAGTCAAAACATGACTCTTTAGTATATCAAGTGCAAGTATAAAACAAAGTTCTTAAGAGGGGGCATAACAATAATTTCTCCTCTCAACTTGTAGCCTGTATTAATAGGTTATAGTTGTAGAAATAGCCTTTCTACTCACTTGGATATGGTTGCATCCATCTAACCCTCCCTAGAATCCCAAAGTAATGGGAGCTTCGTGCTCTATGTTGTCTTAGAGGACTAGTTTGAATATTTTAGGTGAATAGTTGGTGAGGTGTTAGTGTTAGTCACAAACTCAAAATGTATGTAGCTCATTGTATGTTTCACTTAGATTCTTTTGAACATGCTTGCTACATCATAAATTCAATTGTTTAACTATCAATTATGCAAGAAATTCTTATCACATCTATTTTAAATCCTATTCTAGAATCTATTATTCTTTGTCTAGCTGAACCCCAGAGCATATCCTTCTCCCTTAACATTGCACTATATGTTCTGAAATGCCTACAATTTTTCCTTTTGTTTCCCCTCAGTAACAAAAATCATTTTTTAAAATCAATATATTTTTAAAATTCTTAAGATTGCTGATAAAATGGTGTGGTGATGAAAATTTGTTAGATTATCAGAGAAATTAGGTTTGGAGGGTTTGTGAAGCTTGAATCATCCCTGGGATTTAGTTTGTGCTTTCTGATGTGGAGTTAAGATAAATAATTTTAAGAATAGGCAACACAAGCATGATACTTTGTAACCTTATAAAACTAAACAGTAAGTGTTGTAACTTGTGAGTTTGGATTGTTTGAGACTGACTTTATGCAGCTATGACCCTTAATTGAAGACCTTAAATGATTGACTAAAGTTCTCAATACTTGTCTTTTCACATGTCTCACATGTTAATACTTGGATTATTAGAGTTCTTCGCTTTAGTTTTCTTTCTTAGCCTTTTTTCTTGTTTTTACTTTGACTCATTTGGAAGGGAGGATTAAGGAGGTGAATAAGTTGATAACTAAGACACTAAAAGAAATTCTTGACTTAGTTATCTTCCATGTTAAATTGAAAGAAAATATTAATCATATTATCCTTTTCTTTTGAATCTCACTTGTGTCTTGCTATAGTGAATTATGAAGTGTTGTTCTTCTTTTATTTTCTTCCATAGACTGGAGCAATGGGGCTTGGGATAGATGTCGTGGTTCTAACATAGACAACTAATTCCAGACCACTAGCTTTTCTTTCACAATCATTGAATGAAGGAAAAGATGTAAGTTACACCATAATATGAGTTTTCTTTTCATTTGACTTGATAGTGGTGGATTAATTTGAAAATAATGAGCTTGTAATTAGACCCTATTTGATTGGGGTTAATTTACAACTCCAAAAGGACTCGTTCTCATCCAAACCATATTAGTTAAAAGGTTTGGCACCTCTTTATTAATGAGATTGCTAGTTGATATGTTGCTTTTCCATGTTTTTTGTGGTCTACAGGTTCCATTCGACTACTCATTACAAGCTTATTTAAGCCTTCCAAGTTTATAATCTAATAAATTAATTTTTCTCTGCTTAGGTAAAAAGTCAACCTCTAGTAAATTTCCTGACTCAAATTGTTATAGAAACTGATAACATGTTGGGAAGGCCTCTTGAATTAATTCTCAGATTTAGTAAATTAGAGTGGGAGCGGGCAAACTGTATGAATGTTTTTGTATCGACATGGTTGCTTAATTGGTAAGGAGTTGTCTTGTTTGCTATCGATTGTATGACATAGCATATTCTTGGCTTTCTGCCATTTTTTGTGATTTGCAACTGATACTTTCTCAGAAGATTTATTTCTCGATGATGTTTAAAGGGTTTTGAACAAATGGAAAAGGGATGTAGCGCAGCTTGGTAGCACATTTGTTTTGGGTACAAAATTTCACGATTTCAAATCCTATCTTTCGATCTGGGTCATACTCTATGGTTACGATTCTACCATATATGTTTTTTTCATGCCGTCAAAAATCAATTTTATGGTATAGATGCTTGTGACTTCCCCCTCTAGTCCTTGCAATAATGGTTCCTTTGGCATTACGACCTTTACCACAACGATGATGTCCATAGATCAAATGATTTCGTGGATTGGTGGGCAAAAGCCGGATCCAGCAATATCACGTGAGTGAAGAAGGGAAATGTCGCTTGTAAAGCTCTTTTGTCAAGTGCGCGATCATGATAGGACTTGAGGAAGAAGCCCCGGCTAACTCTGTGCCAGCAGTCGCGATAAGATGGGGGGCAAGTGTTCTTAGGAAAAACTAAGCATAAAGTAAAGGGCACGTAGGCGGTGAATTGGGTTGAAAGTGAAAGTCGCCAAAAACTAGTGGAATGCTCTAGAAACCAATTCACTTGAGTAAGACAAAGGAGAGTGGAATTTCGTGTGTAGAGGTGAAATCAGCATATCTACGAAGGAACGCCAAAAGCGCAGGCAACTCTCTTTATGTTGACATAGTTTCTCTCGACACTAGGGAGGATAAATAGTTAACTAGTTTTTGGTATAACACAATCTGGTAAACTTCCTACTAAGCACTTATGGTAGAGATAAATTACGGGTGAAAGTGTGAAACCACTTGTAGGATTAGGATAATTTCTTGTGGAAATTGAAAAATGTCATCTTAGCAGTGCTAAAAACGTGTAACTAGAATTATGATAATGTTTAAGTTAATTAAAAAGGGGTGTATGTGTGTGTATAAAGAATACATTACAAGAAACTATAGAAATTTTGTATTCTAATGCAAATTAGCTATGAAAAACACATACTTGAAGTGGACATATGATTTGAGATTAGAGCCTGAGTTGAAATATCATCTAGCTGCCAATTTTTACCTATTTCCAGACTTAATACAATCAAGCTTTTGGTGTTCTTTGTATGCAATTATCAAGAAAATGTCATACTTGCATGCAGAATGTGATATTTAAGTATCTTAAGCTATTAATTTTAGGAATTTAAGTTGTCAGCATAATATGTGGTTTTGATCCACTTATGGTTGACAAAGTAAAAGTGATTCTATCCATCCATCTATATAATCTGATATTTAAAATGGACTTTCTAAGAAGATTCTTCAAAAAATGTAAACTTTCTAAGACGGTTTTTCAAAAAATCACTTTATTAAGACTACTTTCTAAGATGATTTTTGAAAGAATCGTATCAAAAATGTCAATATTTATAACATTTTTAAAACAAAAATATATATTGTAAGATGAAGAGAATCAATATAGAAATTGAGATTTTAAGACGACTTAAAAATCATTGTGAAAAAGTGTTGACTTTTCACGACGGTCACAATCGTCGAAAGTCACATAGAACTGTCTTTAAAAGTGATTTTTATAGTAATGACAATTTATAAAATTGTGGTAGATCAACCCTCCTATTAGATCAGGCCTTGCAATTGCTACTCATGTTTTCTAGTCATGATTTGTAACCTTCAACAACTCCCCATTATTTTTAAGGAAGCATAATCTTTTCTTTTGATACTTTTGATGCAAACAATGCTCTCGTGGCCATTATTTATTGAACAATTGCAGAATTTGAAAAATTCTCTATTTATGAACTGTAATAATCTTTACAATAGTTCAAGCACTCAAGACAAAGATTCATATACATCAAATTAATTAAACAAGGTTGGGCGTTGCAAATTTAATTTTTTTATACACATTCACTTAATCATTTAGTTAATTTATTAATAAGGCATCATTAACATATATTTATGTATACCATAGAGCATGTGAATAAATCAATTCGAAGTTATTTTAGTTTAATCATTAATCTTAAGTTTGAGTTATATATATATATATATATATATGTTTGCGTTAAATAGCTAGAATTTTTTTTTTTTTGTCATCTATAATAATTCTATCCTATTCAAGTAAGATTGTCTCTACAATAAAATAAAAAAAGCACAACACAACGACAGTTATTTGGAGGCAGTTATATATAAAAAAGATGTTAAGTTAAAACGAAGTTTAAAATGTGTCAATTTTTCCCATTAGTTTGAAACCAAAGATAGCTTTCTTTTTTGTCTTGGGCCAACCAGAGACACCCCATTGTCATTCCCACGATCCCGTTAATTTTCTTTGCTTCAACCCCTCGCTCAAATCCTCATAAAACTATAATCACACAAAACAATAATAGTAATAATATTCCTTTCAAAGCTACTCCATTCTCTTTTCTCAAAAAATTTAGATATGTGATTCTCTCTCTCTTCAATGGCTTCCATGATTGTTGTTGTCGCTCCCAGGAGGGAAGTGTCATCACCACCAAAATGAAAATTTTAAAACTTAATACATTCAATAAAAAACAAAAAATTAAAACATAATAGATCAAAAGTCATGACATTTAACCTTATAAGTATATAACTATATATGTATTAGTTAATAAATGCATAAATTTATTTTGGAGTGAAGTTTTTGGTATATTAAAATTGAGGAGAAAGTGATGGTATCCCAATTAAAAGTAGCTAGAAAAAGTCGTTGGGCTCAACGCATTTATAGAAAACAAGTTGATATTTTAACTTACGACCTTATATAAAATATTTTGGGTTTGGAGTTATGTTTATTCTAATATCATGAGTTATTATATATACACCTTTAAATAATCTTTTTTTTTATTTAGTGTACAATTAATAATAACATATAAGGTTTGAACTTAATACCTTATTTAAATTAATTTGATACTGTTAAGGGATCTTTGATTAGTTGAGTAGGATGTGTCTATTATTATAAATTCTTGTAAGTTTACCTTTAAATAGCATGTTTTCATGTTAACGGGCATATATCAAATTAGGTGAGTTTATCAGAATTTGAGGTAGTTTAGGGTTTTTCCATCAATATCCCTTTAAGTTGATAAGTTGAGTGGTACGTGCACGGCTCACTAATACTAACTGAGAACACCAACCTTGTTTTCTTCATCATCACGCACTTGAGGTTGCACCCTCAGAGATAGATAGGTAGACACCGACACAAAGACAGACACTGCTCCTCCTGGTCTCTCTCTGATCTGAGCTAAAGGTAGAAACCCTATTTGTGTGTACACGGCATTGTTGGGACCACCCTCACAACAAACCATTATGCCACGCTGCAGAAACTAACGTACAATTATATTATATATATATGCTGGGCTTAGCCCATTCACGAATGCCAGCTTCCAACCTTTGCTCTCCGTTATGCTACATGCCCTAACAATATTGTTCTTTTAATTGCCTATGCGACTCGTCAGACCACTGCATTAATTTCAAAATCAACCTACACAATAACATATGTAATAAACACTATATATACTTATTTTAATCTTAAACAGTTCTCTTTCTTAGATTATAATGCCATTGTTTTTGGTACATGTAACCCAACTGTGAAGTTTAATTCAGACAGTGCATAATAGCCTATGAGTTCCGCAGTCAGCAAATCCTAATTCCTGAGCTTCATATATATACCACAAAGGTTTTATTAACCACTACCCTTAACCAATTAAAGAATTAAAAGAAAAAATATTTATTATAAAAATTATAATAAAGGAAAAAACTTATAAATAATGTGCTTAAAATATTGGTTAATGTCATTTTTTATTTAAATAAATTTTCTATAGACATCCATAAGGAAATAAAATAAATTGAATTTTTCTTATAAGTTAAAATCAACTTGCATTAATTTTTTTATTGAATTTTCTTCAACTAACTTCTTTAAAAATTGAAATACATAAAAACAAAAATTCTGTAAGAGTATTTATGAAAAATTTAATCAATATGGCTCAAACCTTTTGACCGCAATAGCAAAGCACCCCATCTATGAAAGAGGTCTTGCTTGCACCAATCAGAATTTAAACTGTCACTATAAGTAGGCTGCTGTTTGACCTGATAGCAATACCCGTGAGCTATTATTCGTTATAAAGAGTTTCAGAGCCAGGGGTCCAGCAATGTCAATGAAATCAAACGTGTGCATGCATTCCTTCAAATCTCCGATGCAATAGTTTTAATAAGAGTAAACCCTTATTAGCTAGAGTGTTGCATGTCAATCACTTTGACTTTATAAAATTTCCACTTTATTTTATAAAATATCGTTGACTTATTTTTTTAACAGATTATAATAGAAAAGAATTTATGAGATGAACCAAGCTTTAGGATTTAAAATTTAAGATCAAATGAGAATAAAATGACTAATATTTATATTATCTTAACAAAAATAAGGGCTTACTCAACTTGAGGATGCTAGTGTTCAATTAAAGACTATGAATCAGGGAAAATAATTTGTGAAGCAAAGCCACGTAGCAAATATAAATAGTATAGAAAGTCCAAAAGGAGCAAGTAAATTCACGTTAATTTCATCTTTTTCAAACGTAGAACAAGCACCAACAAGTCCAGAGTAATGTTAAAACACTACTCTTTGCCGGTAGCAAGAATAGAAATCGAATTATTAAAAGCAGAGAGAACATGGTGATCGTCAGCATCATCCACTTCTCTGGTAAATTGGTAAAGTGCTTTCAATAATTTCATCATTGGGAAGGGAAAAAAATAAAACCCAGAAATTCTTGTTAATATCCTGGGGCTCCAATTTTGTTCCCAATATGAGTGTTTTTTCACCTTGGGAAAGATGGAACCACCCCACAAGAAAGCACCGCCATCATGCACCCACGTTAAGGTTTCATTTGTGTAACCATTAATTCTAACAAGAAAAAAATATTCTAAAAAATTTGCAAAGCAAAAAACTGAATGTAAACACCAAGTTGTAGCATCTCTTAATAGCAACCGTAGAAATTATTAATGCATGTATTTCCTAGCCAACACACAAAAAGTGGTGGCATGAATGAATGGATGAATCTGCCAGTATATTTCTGAGATAGAATTACACTTTCGCTAAAAAGCACCTAATGTTCAGTTAGATGATGTTGACAAATGCAACTCTAACTAGTTTTAGTGATATTAGGTTAGGTTGTCAGCTTGTTTAACTGGAGCGGCACGAATGGCGTACTTTGTACACAATACTGCGTTAACAGATGCAAGAATAAGAAGAGACAGACAACTAATGCACTTTTATGTGTGTATATATACATATATTCATAAAATAATGACTAAAACATTTATTTAACTGATAACTTTTTGGAAAAAGAAAAGTACTTTTCTTGAAAGTTAAAAAGAAAAATAAACTATCATATAAACATATTTTCCTAACTTTGTTCGAATGTACTTATATGTAGTGATGTACACTAATATTTGTTTATCAAAATATATTTTTTCATATGGTTAATAACTGAGTGATTTATGTTATGAAATTCTTCTGACTGATAAAAACTCGGACCTCACAATTTGAATAGTATCATGTGAATGAGAAATAAAGCATGAATCCTAGGTTATGTGGGCTTCAAAATCACCAGAATATCATGGAAGAGAAAAGAATGACGACAATAGGAATTTCATCACATGACAAAGAGGAAATTAATATTCTGTATTTGAAAGCAAGACAAACGCAAATTATTATTATTTAATTAAATTTAAAATTGCTCGATGATTGTATTGGATAAAATGCATAATATAATATAATATAATAAATTGCCTCATGCCCTTCTATTGAAAAACAATGTTTACTGCTGCAAAGAAAATCTCAACGCGTTATCATCTGAATTAACTTTATGAGGGCTATATACCTAAAACCAGCTAGTCACCATAAAATCATTGTGCATGCACGATAATATCCGAACGGATAGATTCTTTTATTAGATCACACTCTTCTGCATACAGACATGGAAGCAATCATTCTACAATATTATATAATCCAATATATATAATATGTGCTGACATCATCATGCTGATGAACATCAACCAATCAATTAGGATTTATTCAAATCAAGACAACCTACTCTTTTGAGAAACCATTACTTATTTTTAATTTTTTTTTACCAGTTTTCAAATTTTAATCTTTAATATAAAACCAACAAAAAGACCAAAAATGCAACATGAAGTGTCAAATCCACTAAATGTAAGTCCTATATGATAATGATAACTAGTCAAATCCTAATAGAAACTTCTAATAGATCAACTGGGGATAAATTTAGAAGTATACCCAATTATTTGTGCCAGCTGGGCTAGCTAACTTGTATCTATGCTTTTGCTCTTCATTAGCAGTGGGAAGAGACAAGTGCACAAGAGTGAATACATACTGTCCTGTATATATATATATATATATAATCACTTTTCCTATGTCATTTTTTCCAACATAGTTATCGCAAGTCAATCCCTAAATTTATAATCTGCATGATTCTTAAAAAATATTTATAGAATGAATAATTTTTTACAACATTTTTTTCCTTCATTACATCACTTATTAAATTTTAGAAATATCTTTCTCTTCTCTTTTTATATGATGCAATAATTGCTCAAAATGAAATATTCATACAGATAAAAGCCAATGTATGGTTCACAATATTTCTTACAATCTTTGACTTTGGTGCCAGTTGTTATTATCTATATACGTTATGTAATTGAGTCTATACAATGTATATATCAAAATTTCAAAGATTCTACAACCAAATCAGTTTATGGGAAATAACTGGGGTCATTCATGATGAGAGAGCATGCTGCATTGATAGAAGCTTAAGGAAAGTTCAGAAATCGTAGTTTGCATATTTGTTTTACTTGTTTTAGTTTTTCCTTTAATCAACAATATATATACTCTAGTATGGTTATGCCATAAGCTGTATTCCTTACACATAAAATGCAGTGTTCCCCTATATACGTATAGTTTTCCTGCATGTGCATTAAATATGAGCACATTGATAAGCAATATTCCCCATTTTAAATTCAACGTCACGATCTGAGCAAGGGTGAGATAATGGAATTTACAGTATCATCACATGGGAAGAGGTAAGAGAGAGAGAGAGATCTTTCACCTTTTAAACTGGAATATGCTCGTGCATGGTTCCACCCGCCCCATCCAAAATATGAAGGAACTAAACAAGTTTTAATTCTTTGAGGGTTAGTCTTCCAATCCAAATAAAGATCAAAACTTTGTTTTCCAGTTAAATATCAAACCAGCTATAGCAGATAGGTATATAAACAGGAAAAAAAAAAAAAAAAAAAAAAAAAAAAAAAAAAAAAAAAAAAAAAAAAAAAAAAAAAAA
>PYAF01000967.1:190333-203262 GCA_007407185.1 Glycine tomentella | reverse complement strand
AAAATAGATTTTTTATATATAAAAAATACCAAGTATAAAATTTTCATATAAAATAAACCTTAAGATAGTGAAATCTAATTTACACTATTATTAATTAAGCATTCAAAATTTAAATTATATGAATACTATTAAATATTTTTCATTAACATTTGTATTAAGGATATTAAAGATAATAAAACTTATAAATGTTGTAATGTAAAAAAAATACATAAGTTATTTTTAAAGAACATTATTTTATTTTTTATAAACATTCATTGCATGTACTTATAATTTTTATTATTTTTAATTAATTTAATTATTTTTTCGAAAGTATTGTTAAAAAGATTAGAATAAAACTGTTATATACTGTATTTTGGTTCGTCCTCTAATTCACTATTGCAACTCTTTTGTTTCCATTCATTTCGTATTCTTTTTCAATTTTCTTCATTTTCCATTCTTTTGCTTGAATCTTTATTTTTATTTTTGTTTTTTAACTTATGAAAATTTTATACTTGGTATTTTTTATATATAAAAAATCTATTTTCTTTTCAAAAGTCTATTGTTCTGTCTGACAATCTTCCTTTTCTCTCAAATATTGTTATCCAATTTCTTTTATTTTTTATCACCTTGTTCTGCTTTTATTAGTGAGTTTTTTCATTCTCTTTTCCTTCTCGTTATCTTACTCTATTACTTTGCTATCCCTCTTCAACCAATTTTCATTGATGACTACGACAAATATATATTGGTTAGCAAGAGTTTGAGATAGTGTGTGGCTTGTTTAAGATATATTTGTTTGCAAATGATGAGAGGGAAGCTCATTAAGAGTGTGTTTGTTTTGGAGAATGAAAATAAAAAATATATATATATTTTTAAATTAAAATATAGTGTAAAAGGTGTGAGTTTCACATGAAAAATACAAAAAAATTCTCATATTTTTCTCCTCCACACTAAATCAAACACAACATAAGGGAAAATAAAAGGAGAGAGAATAATGATGAAAATTCAGTCGTAGTCATCATGTCCACCAATGATAGACGAAGAGGAGAAAAAAATAGAAAAAAAAATGAGGGGAAAAGATATATAAGGAGAGTTGTGTTAAAATTAACTAATGTCTTCAAATCAATTAATTATTGTTGAGATTATTTACAAGAAGCATTAAATTTAGTATACTAAACTCACCACACACATATTGGCTCATCTTATAAACAATACATATAAAAATATCAAATGCAGAAAATATAAAGAAATGGAAAAACATAAATACATAATTATCAACAATATAGTAATTCATAATAACAAACTAAAAAATTAAGCAAATAAAAAACAAATCAAGTACATTTATAACCTAAATAAATAAACCAATGTTAAAAAAAGATTAGCATGGGTTGGTTAAGGTTGACTTGAATTGGTTAACTTAACCCACTAGTTAAGTGAATTGGGTCATATATCATTATGTAAAAAATGTAAGTCAACATTTTTATAACCATTTATTTAACCTTTGGGTCATATTGAGTTGAACTTACTCATACTATAAAGTTCATTTTGACACTTCTAATTGTGATCCATGTTTATAGGGTTATAAAAGGTTAGGCAGCTTATTTGTCAATTAAGTCAACTTATTTCCATATTATGAAAAATATGGTTGATAGCTCTCTTCTTTGGGAGAGAGGTGACCGGATGCTAATCTGGAATCCAAAAATTTTGCAAAAAATGAAGGTTTTCTTATGGCATGTCACTCGTGGATGCATTCCAGCAAGGAAGAAACTTATCTCCAAAGGAGTTCAATGCCTTCTTTGTTGTCCTTAGTATCCATTATCACAATCAATAATGAACCATGAATCGATTATTTAGGAACTATGATTTACAATCATGAATAATCACAAAAAAAGTAAACCTGAAATGTGTAAAATTTCATTGTCCTCAAGGACTTATCCGCGTCATATGCGCAAGTCCCCCAGGATATAACAGGTTCTTCCCAAGATTAATTTGGGACAATAGAACTAGCAAACTCTTTTTGTGAGAAAACCTAGGAACTTACACAAAGAAGGATGAAATGATCTCCTTTACATTCTCTAAACTTTCTTCAATATAAATATTTATAGTAATTAATCGAAAACAATGGCTAATTAATATAATTAATATAGATAATAATTACAATTAAAACATGACATTAATTCACATTAAAATATGTAATTAAAAAGATTAAATGGTAAATTTACCTTTTGAAATATCTTAACGAACATATACAACACTCTTACATGCTCATTTTGCTCAACTTTTATAGAGAATGATTGGCACATATTTATTGAGTGTTCACATGCAAAAAAGGTTTCATCAAAGGTGTCGTTGTAGCAAAAAATGGATGAAATAGTTGGCTTGGTTGAAGGCAGAAGATCATTTGTCTTCTAAACTCTTCAACATCTCTCTCAGCAGCAACTCGACATCTTTGTTGTTTCCATATGGACTTTTTAGCACCATCATAATGATAAAGTATTAGACGATATAGAAAAGCCTTTGAATGTTCTCTCTAGAATTCAATACATAATATCCAAGATTGGAAGGGCCTTCGGGCAAAATGATCACCCAACAAGCTCGAGCATCCTCAAGTTGAACATCTTGGACCCCCCCCCCCAACACTTAACCTGGCTTATCCAAATGCACCACAGATGTTGCACTTTTCATCAAGAAAGAAAGTATGGTTTATAAGTGATAGGTTCACTAATTTTAGCCTGAATTAGAGGACAACGCAACTCCAAAAAAATAAAACAACAAGGATTTAAATTCTTTTGTTCTTATTCATGTTAGAAAAGGTCTCTCTCTCTCTCTCTCTTTATATATATATATATATATATATATGTATATATCAACTAGGCTCACAACATAGTATGTTGGATGCCTGCAAAAAGGGCGGACAACATAACAACAAAAGGGAAACAAAATAACAAAATTTGTCCTTACATGATATATAAAAAGAAATGTAAAATACTATATTGTACTGAGAAAACTAATCCCTATAATGAATTGGTTTGCCAACTATCCTTTTGGGTCGGGCCTCATTATGTAGAGGCAATTGCATAGTTGCTTCAGGACTTACAGTAGTTGTGCTATCAATATCCCCCTCTAGAAAATCCACCTTGTCCTCAAGTTGGTAAGCAACAACAAGATCATCCCATTTCTCCCAACTTGAATCATTGGGAGAAAGCCCCAACCATTAAGCTAACACAAGAAGCTGAGGAGGGTTCGACAAAGTACATTATTTGGGCTGAAGGATAGTTAAAGTTTGGATGATGGGATGATGATCATAGGCCATACGAGAAAGAGCAATGAAAAACAAGGTGAATTTTGGAAGTAGACGGTAAGTCCCAACGATAGGAAACATGATCAAGCTTTTCCAAAATCCTATAAGGGCCATAAATCTCTTGGTCAGCATGTTGTAAGGGGCACCAGAGACTGACAATTGGTGTTAGGGTCGTAGACGCACATAGACCAAGTCATCAACCTCGTAGTGAATATCACGACATTTGCAATCAGCATGGACCTTCATCTGAACTTAGGCCTTTGTTAGTTTCCACTGTAGGACAGAAAGCATTTCTTTTCGTTCAAAGAGAAGTTGATCGACTGCCTCGATAGGAGAAGATCCTAGTAAATATTGGGGAATAGATGGAGGGGCATTGCCATAGACAACATGGAAAGGAGAAAGGCCTGTAGCAGAATGAGTGGCGGTGTTGTAAGACCACTCAGCCAAAAATAGGAAATGTAACCAACATAAGGGTTGTTCATGGAATAAGGAGTGAATATACTTCTTGAGAACGCGATTTAAAACTTCAGTTTGATCATCCATTTTTGGATGGTACGAAGTGCTCATGCTCAAGAAAGTACCACTAAGCTTAAAAAGTTTTCTCCAAAACTTGCTTATAAAAATTCGATCCCGCTCAGAGACGATGCTATGAAATAGGTCATGAAGTTTGCATACAATATCTAGAAACAACTGAGCCACCTTAAAGGCTATAAAATGGGTAGGCAATGCTAAAAAATGTGCAGCTTTGGAAAAGGGATCCACAACCACTAAAATGACAGTGTTGCTTGAAGAAGGAGGTATACCTGTGATAAAATGAAGCGAAATATCTTCCCAAATTGCAATATGGTGGGGAAGAGGCTAAAGGAGACCAACTAGAAATTTGGTCTCATTTAATGTGTAGGAAAGTACAACATTGTTCCACAAACTATTTGAAATCATGTCCCATACCAGACCAAAAAAAATATTCTTGAAGACAACAAAGAGTTTTAAATAGCTCATGTGACCACCAATTGAAGAATGGTGGAATTATTGCAATATTGTATTCTTAAGAGGAAAATCAGAGGGAAGCCAAATACAGTGTCGGAATAAGAGAAGCCAATTGTGGATCTTATAATCAACAAAGTCAGATGGAGAGGAAGTCACCTTTTGAAGTAAAGAAGTTAACTCAAAGTTGGAAGTCAGGTGTTGGCAGAGTTCGTCTAAAAAATAAAATGGGATACAAACAATACCAAAAATTGAGAATGAGTCTCAAGGGACCGTGATAAGGCATTTGCGACGACATTATGGCGACTCACACCATACTGGACAGAATAATTATATCCTAACAGTTTGGAGAGGTAAATTTGTTGCTCAGGGGTTTGTATACTTTGAGACATCAAGTCCTTGAGACTTTTATGATCTGTGATGATAGTGAATGGGTGATCGAACAATTATTGTCTCCACTCCTTGACGGCGGGAGTAATAGCATGAAGTTCTCTGATGTATGTAGATGTACGCACCAAATGGGGGCAAAAATGTTTGCTAAAATAAGCGATTGGGGTGGTTATTCTGCATCAAAATGACACCCATAGCCATACTTAAAGCGTTGGTTTCTAAGACAAAAGGAATAATGTAATCATTCAAAATCATAATAGGGGTTGTAATCATAGCCTTTTTGAGAGCATTAAAAGCATGTTGTGCATCAAAGGACCAACAAACATTGTTCTTCCTCAAGAGGGCATTAAGAGGTGCAACAATAGTGGCATACCCTTTAATGAAGCGGTGATAAAAGCCGGTTAACCACAAGAATCCATGCAAAAAATGAACAGAGGAAGGTGTTGGTCCATCAAGCATTCCTTGTATCTTAGAGGGTTCTAGTGAGACACCCTGTGATGAAACAATATGGCCTAGAAATTCCAGTTGGCGTTGGCCAAATAAGCATTTCGAACCTTTCAGAAAAAGATGTTCATCCTGTAAGCAGGATAGGACTAGCTCCAAATGAAACAGATGGTCTCAGAGGTATGACTATAGACCAATATATCGTCAATAAACACTACAACAAATTGACGAAGACAAGGAGCAAAAATATTGTTCATAGTAGGTTGAAATGTAGAAAGTGCATTACTCATACCAAAGGGAATCAAATTGTATTCGTAATGGCCTTGGTGAGTTCAAAATGAGATTTTTGGAATGTCGTTGTTGTGCATGCGGATTTGATGGAAGCCTTATCAAAGATCCAGCTTAGAGAACCACGTAGCACCCCCAAGCTCGTCCAGTAACCTGTTGATGGTGGGTAAAGGAAATCAATCGTGCACATTGATGGAATTAAGGGCACAAAAATCCACACAAGCATGCCATGAATTGTCTTTTTTATTCACTAGGAGAAGAAGGGAAGAAAAAAGTCTCCTATTGGGTTGAATGAAACATGTACGAAGTAATGCATCAATTTGTTTTTCAATTTCACATTTTTGAGAATGTGGATATTGGTAAGTGTAAATATTGGTTGGTGTGGAAATGGGAAGGAGGTGGATTTGGTGATTTGTGGGTCTATCAGGGGGAAGGGTGTTAGGAGTGGTAAAAATATGGGAAAAGCATTCTAAAAGGCCAGTGAGGTGAGGGTTGGGTTGTCTGGAGGTTCAGAGGGATGTGGAAGAAGGGAAGGAGAAAGGATTTGAATGTGGAAAAATTCAGAGGCCATGTTTGTCTAAATGATATGCTTGAGTTTGGGAGCAGAAATAGATGAGGGGGTAAAGTGAGATTAGGAAATGAAAATGACATGAGACCCATTTAGCGTGAATTGCATTGTAAGGGTATTGTAATCAATAAGGACATGACTCAATCCTTTTAAGCATTGCGCCCCCAAACCACTTCAGCTATGCTAATAGAGAGGACATGAAGGTCAACATGAAAAGTATGGTCTTGAATAGACAGTGGAACAACAGTGCAAATATGGTTGCAATCTGATACAGATCCATTTTCCACCATGACATGTAACACCAGAGTGAACAGAGTTTTAAAAGGCCCAAAAACTTAGCCACTCATTCCTGAACGAAATTGTGAGTGCTCCCTCCATCTCTGAGTACATATACCTGATGTTGGGCCAAAGAGCCCACTAAACGCAAGGCTTGTGAGTTGGAATGACCTGAAAGAGCATTGTAGCTTATTTGGGTTACAGAAGAGTCGGGTAGGGTTTCACCTAAAGGGGGCGCGTCATCCACTGAATCTGAAACACCTGTCAAGGAGAAATCCCCAAGATCTCCGTCTGCAATAAGGAGAAAGAAATGTGCCTTGCAACAATGGCTCAAATTGAACTTGGCATCGTAGTAATAACACAAGTCCTTATCGTGGGGCTTTGTGATTTCAATTGCACTGAGGTTTTTGTAACGGGTGTTGGGGGAAGGTTAAGGAACAAAAATGGCTTGGGTTGAGCAGAGGAGGTGATGGGTTAAGGAGAGGGAGCCAAGGAACTTTGTGGGGAGGATGTTTGGGTAATAGGATACGAAGAAGGGAAAATAGGTGAGGTAGTGTGGGTCTTACCGCGAAAACTTTTGTGATGATCCTCAATTTTGTCCTCTTAGAGTTTCACGAAAGGCATGGCCTGGGTAAGGGTGATGGGTTGGTGTGCTTAGACTTCGTGACGAATCTCAAGGGTAAGGCCAGAGATAAAACAACTTAAGAGGAGAAATTGATGAGGTAACCCAACAATTCTATTTGTCAAGCGTTTAAAATTTGTGAGATAATTGTTGATGGAACCCTGTTGAGACAGTTTGAACAAGGCTCCTCGCCGGTCATCATACTAGGATGGAGCAAATCTCATTTCGAGAGCTTGAAGTAAGCTCTACCAAGATTAGATGAGATCATTGTGGTACATCAGTTGATACCAGCTCAAGGCCAGTCCCTCCATGTAGAATGAAGCTATAGACAAGCGTTTGGATTGAGGAGTACCATGGTAATCAAAGAATTGGGATATTTTGCAAATCCACTCGATAGCGTCAATGTCGTCGAAATCGGGGACATCTAATTTCATATAAGGTTTGTGTTGGTTTGAATTAGAGGTGGAGGATGTGGTGACAGTGAGGGAGGAGAGTTGGCTGAGAATAAAGTTGAACTTGGTTAAGAGCTCAGATTGATTAGAAGGGAGGAATTTGACAGTTTCTTCCAAGTGGTCCATGGATTTAGAACGTGTGTTGTGGTCAGCCATGGGGACTGAAAAAAGAATCAACGAGAGCACCAAATTTATGGGTTCACTAATTTTACCTTGAATTCGAAGACAAGGCAACCTCCAAAAAAAGAAAACAACAAGTGTTGAATTGTGTAATTTAAATTTCAAATTTATTATTAGGATTTGTTAGGTTGTTACAGTTTATTATTACTATATTTAAATAAGAATTAAGATTAGATCAGTTTATTATTATTCCGTATTATTATGAGGTTGTTAAACTGTTCTTATATATATAAGAACCTCACGTGAGGGAAAAGATATGAAAGAGAACATAAGAATGAATGAAACGAATAAAGAATTATTATTTCAATTTATGCATATCTACTTTTTAACATGGTATCAGAGTCATGGTTTCCTCCATGAATAAAAGCCGTAATTTATTCATGGTATTAATTTTTAACAAAAGAATTATTATTCCAATTTATGCATATCTACTTTTTAACATGGTATCAGAGCCATGATTCCCTCCATGAATGAGAGCCATGTATCCTCCATGAAAAAACCATGATATCCTCCATAAAAGAGCCATGGTTCCCTCCATGTATGAGAGTCATGGTTCCCTCCATGAAAAAAATTATCTTCCGCTGTCATAAGAGTTTTTCTTGTTCCTATTCTCAAACTTTCATCTATTTTTTCTTCCTGTATCAATACCTATATTTATTTTTTCTCACATAACCTTCGCATCTTCGGTCCCGACTTGAATTCTTGCCCGTATCTTAATATTTTTCCCAAAAACAACACAAACGGCATAACATAAATCCGTTTTGAATCATTCTCGTACCTCAGTATTGAAGCTTCCATGCACGTATTCCATTTGAAGGTCATTGATGTGAAGCTCATTGCGTTATTCTGAATCATTCACAGACCAACCCCCTGAAGTCTATTGACAAGAACATGTGATTGTTCTGATTCCCTTCTCGTATCTCAATTCTCCATGCACGTATTCAATTTGAAGGTCATTGATGTGAAGCTCGTTGGATTGTTCTGAATCCTTCACAAATCATCCTTAAAGTCTATTGACATGAACATGTTATTGCTCTGAATCTCTTCCCTATCTCAATTTTCTTTTTACCTCAAATAATCGAAGCATATGGTGTGAACTATCTTGAAGCACCTCTTGAACCTATTGTTGATCAAAATCATTCATGAAAGAGTGTTTGAAGAAGCAATTGCCAAGTTGGGCATGACCGATATTCATGCACCAACTTGAGGGGGAGTGTTGAATTGTATAATTTAAATTTCAAAATTATTATTAGGATTTGTTAGGTTGTTGCAATTTTTTATTATTATATTTAAATATGAATTAAGATTAGATCAATTTGTTATTATTCTGTATTATTATAATATTGTTAAATTGCTCTTATAAATAACATCACATTGAGGGAAAAGATATGAAAGAGAACAAAGGAATGAATGAAATAAATGAGAAATTATTATTCCAATTTATCACTCTGAATTCTTTTATTCTTATTCATGCCAAAAAAAGGTCTATATATCAGTTAGGCTCACAACACAATTTGTTGGATGCTTGCAAAAGGGGGACAACATAACAACAATCGGGAAACAAAATAACAAAATTTGTCCTTACATGATATATAAAAGAAATGTAAAATACTATATTGTAATGAGCAAACTAATCCCTATAGCGAATTGGTAAACTTTTAGCATCATCCTCTCGGTTCACTTCCATCAACTTTAGAAGTGGAAGCTAGATCTATCTATGTCGCGATCCAATGGATGGCAAGTGGTATTTACTCAAATATCATCATCGAGATTTATTGCTATCAACTGGTAGACATTATTAACAATCAAAATTATCAAAATAACGAGGCAAGAGATGTTATTCCACAGTGTGTGGACAAATTATCCTTATTTCAAACTGGTATGTTCAGTTAATTGTGAGACTGCAAGCTTACTTAGTTGTTCATGCATATAGTTAGAGCATCTAGATCTTTTGCTTGTCAGCAAGTTTTTGATATAGGGCCTGTTGGATGTTAGCTTCTCTAAAAGTACTTCTAGAAGAGAAAAAAATGAAATAAGTTTTTCCATAAGTAAAAATAAACTCTCCATAGCTAATTTGTAGATGTCATCTCATCTTTTAGAGAAGCTACATTGGTGATCTTCTACAAATTAGCTAATGAAGAGTTTATTTTTACTTATGGAGAAGCTCATCTCATCTTTTTACTCTTATTTTCTTCTTCTAAAAGTGCTTCTAAATAAGCTTACCCAAACAGGCCTTATATCCTTTCATATATGGAAACTTTTTATTTTAGTGATTTAATTTAAGTATCTTTCTTTAAAAAAATTAGGCAGCGGTTAAAAATATTAAAAATTATTATTAATTTTTATGACATGTGCCTATATTTGTTTTTATAGTGAATTATGACATGTGCCTATAAAGTATAGTTACCACTAACTATTTGCCATTAAAAGATAATTTGGAGTATGATATTAGCAACTTGTGATTTTTTGTGTGTGGATGACGGATGTATATATGACATCCGTAGCGTTTTTGATGGATAAACCGTAAACGGATGAAAAGTTGAAATATAGCAATGCCATTGCCAACGATTAGTAGGCAACTCAAAGGTCAAACTATTTGGCATGCTAGAAATATAGCAATACTCAAATTAATGATAAGCAAATTTGTCAATAATGTACTAATTTTGTGAGACAATTCATTGGTTACTTTTATGTCGGCTTAGTTATTAATATTTGGCTTTAAAAATAGTTTAATGGTTATGAATTGATAGAATAAAATATTGTTATTTATTAGAAATTATTATTAGTATAATTTTAAAATAATTATTTTAAAAATTAATAAATTTATTATACATGATAATTTATTATTAAATAATAATATAAAATTATTTTAGACTATAAATGTATTGTCTATTTTTATTGTCTATTTTTTCAACAATATTGTTATTGTCTATTTTTTTCATTAAAAAATGTCAAAACAATATTGTAATTACATACAGGGATGTTTGGTTACTTTTTTTCTAGCTGTAAGTTCTTTGTCAAGCTTTTCTTGGAATATTGTTCAATCTTCTAGTCCTCTTAATATAAATTGGAATTATTTAGTGTGACACAACAACCCTATTCTTTGACATTTTTATTCTTTTTAGCCATTCAGAAAATGTTTTTCACTCAAGAACACTTATTCAATCACACCATCATTTAACCAATAAGGTGTGCATTATGTGATGTGATGAAAGAAAGCTTGGACCAATTGTCTTTCTAATATTACTTTTATGATCGGATATGACAACTTCTTGACGAGAAATATACCATGAGTAACATGTACACAAGAGTTGAGAAGAACCCCTTCAATGTATGAAGAAATTATTTCTTACAATTTTTTTTATTGGAGCAAATTTATATATAAGAAGAATTTTTTAAAAATAATATTTGTATCTTCTAAAAGAATCTGTTTCTTAGTAATAAAAAAATATTTATCTAACACATAAAAATATCATAATTAAACAATAATTAAGTGAAAATTAAAAAAATATAAAAGTGTGAATTTTGTTTGAAAATTTTTAAAAATTTTTATCATTGAAACAAAATTGTATATAAATTTCTTACAATGACACTATGAAACCACAAAAAATATTGTAAGGATAAAAAAAAACTTAAAAAATTCATTTAAGAAATTTTCATCAGATATGTTGTAAGCCTCAAAAATAAATCTAAATTATTCATTGGTTGGTTTGGATCAAATTTTGGGAGAAAATAAATTTGAATCGATCAACCTTCATTGATTTGGATTTCTCAAAAATTCTTTGCATAACACGATCAAGAATGAGTTGGTTCGATACAGATCAATCAGTCCCATGTTATACAAATGTGCAAAAAATTATTTTGATAAAAAAATGGTTTAATATCTTTTTCATTTCAATTTATATTTTAATTTTTACTTTTAGTAGCTAAACAATTTTTTTAGTATTTTGATCCTAGACTTTCTCTTTACATTAACCAATGACTTAACAACACAATGATAATCCAATAAATTATCACATCATCAAGAAATTAACAAATTAATCACATGTAAAAAAAATTAAAACTACATTTTTAATCTCTCATCAACAAATAGATATTATTATGCCTCTATCCCTAATATAAGACATCATTTTTATAAAAAAAAAAAAAAAATTGTCTCGTTTTATAACACTCTTTTTCATGCATTTTTTTTTATCAAAATATAGTTAATTATTTTAATCTATAAATAATAAATATTATGTATTGTCTCTTTCTCACAAGAATTGGAGAGTTAAACAGCTTTAAAAATAAATATAATTTTTTAGTAGTTACTACTCGTATTTCATTAATTTTATTTTATACACCTTGAGAAAATTAGGAAATATTTGTGCAGATTAACTAACCAAGTATGATTCTCCCGCACGAAGACACATTCTTATATTGGTTTCATTGCCCTTATCCATTAGCTCTATAGCTGATAAAATAGGAGTTATTCATGCTAGAACTTAGTTTTTTTTTTTCATTGTTCTTTTTTTTTTTAATTCTATTTCTCATGTATATCAAAAGAAGATAAGATAATTTTTGCAAGATAAAAAATACTAGTAAATAATATGAATGTATTGTAGTTTCTGAGAAAGGAGGCGCCAATCTGCAACAGCGGTGCATGAGGCCTATCAGATGAATTGGCTCATAGTAGCCTACAGCAGTGCCTATGTCTTGCAGAATGCAGAGTGCACTTAGCAACCTTTACCCATTCTTCTTCACTGTCATCTCGTAATCATTATTATTATTGTTATTATAGTATAATAATTGTCATCAATTCCCTTTGATCATTGCATACTAATTTTGATGATCACGCTATCCAAGAAGTAGCCTTTGTCTTACGTTTAAGATCTGTTTGGTAGGAAAAAATAGGGAGGAGCGCCACATAAATATTACTATGTCTGTCTTTATTCATAAGGTTTAATTAATTAATTTTATTGTAAGATTAAAATGTGGTTCATTTACGAGAGATAATTTGTCTGGAATTAATGGGTAATTTTTAAAAAAATTATTCTTATGAACAAAATTGATAAATATTAATGAGTTATATTTTTTTTATTAAATCATTTTAGAACTAACTTTAATGAATGATATTTTTGTTAAAAATAATTAGTACAACAAAATTTTAGAATGAATCTTATAAATTAAAAAGAAACAAATCATACTTTTAATTTAGACTCAAAAGTAATACTTATTTTGTAGGAAAATGTTAAACAATGCCTTAGAGCATCTTTAGTGATAGATCTTAAATTGAGATCTTAGACTACTTTTTGGTAGATTCCATAATGCCAAATAGGATTAAAGATCTCTTAAGATCTCTTCCATTTTTTCTTTAATGGTAAATCTCAATTTTGAGATCTTAAGGAGAGAGAAAAATGAAGAAACTTTATTTTTTTTGAACAATGTGCAGATCTTAAGAGATCTTCC
>PYAF01000967.1:171242-190233 GCA_007407185.1 Glycine tomentella | reverse complement strand
ATGGTAAATCTCAATTTTGAGATCTTAAGGAGAGAGAAAAATGAAGAAACTTTATTTTTTTTGAACAATGTGCAGATCTTAAGAGATCTTCCACAAGAACCCATCCTCCATGGTGGAGATCTCTTCAACTCATTTATTGGGAGATCTAATGAAAATCAGATCTTAAGTTCAAGATCTTTGCTTAAGATCTTGCACTAAAAATGCTCTTAAGGGCACTCATTAAGAAAGTAAAATAGGAAATTTTTTATTGAAATGGGTAAAAATATGTTTTTTCTATAACTTTTAAATGTTCTCCTGAATAATTTTCAATATAAAAAAATTAATTTTTTATTCTAACTACTGTTTTTAGAATATTGATTAGTTAAATCCTAATCTATTTAGTAGAAAATATTAGAGTGGAAATATTTTTAAACTTTGTGGGATTTACTGTATTAGCTATTTTTACCTATTTTCATTTATATCTCCATGTGTCCTTTTGTCTCTTCTTTATTTCTCTTGAGTCAAACACCTTTCATTTCTATTTTATTTATCACCTATTTTTACTTATTTATTATATTTCCATCCACCTTATTTTTCTTCTTTGTACCAAACAAATCATTAAAATTAATTTATGTAATTTAAATATATATAATTTATAATTAAAATTAATATATGTGTGTGTATATATATATATATATCTTAAATACCTACCAAATATTATTAAGTTAAATAACTTTAAAATATTTTTTCAAAATTTATTTTATTTTAATTATAAATATATCATCGTCATATGCATAATCTTTTTCATTTATATTGTGTCATTTTTATATTTTATTTTATGGGCAAACTTGCTATAAATATCATATAAAAAAAATAAGTAAAGCACATAAATGTTTTTAAATGTTAACAAAGGAACTAATATATCGTTAATTCGAATGTAACTGAATTCAAATATCTTAAGTATGGCATTAGGGGCACTGAGTTTGGGTTTAATGGATGAATTAAATATGATTGAGACAAATAAAACAAAATCACCAAAGATGGCTAACCACGTCATGATGAAGATTAGTTATTGGAAAAGCCAACAAATATTTTACATTAATAACATAATTACAAAAGAATAAAAAGGCGTAAATACAATTTTAATTCTCCTATTTTGCTTAATTAATTTTGATCTCTGCATTTTAAAATAAAAACATTTTATCTCTATTTTAGTCTAATCTTCATGTTTGCCTGAGTTTTATTTATTTTTTGTCCAGTTGAACCTTAGATGTTACATATTCACTAAATGTACCATTAAGAAATGACTTAATTAATTAAAACGTAAGAAAGAAAAGAAATAAATGTAGGCAAAATTAAGAATTGAATCAAGATTATGGATTTTCTAAAATTAGGATACCACATGGCTCTATTTTGAAATAAAGGGACCAAAATTACATATTTGAAAAATTAAGGGACTAATGTATTTAAGTAAAAAAGAATGGGAAAAGTTCAAGATTCACCAAATAGGAAAAAGGTATTCATCGTAGGAAGGAATTCACTATAATGGGATTTTCTCTCTAGACGTGAGGCATACTTCTATTAAGGCGGTGTTAGCCTTGGTAACCAATCAGGATATGCACTCGGAGCATATGGATTTGAAGATAACTTTTCTTCACAGTGATCTAGAGGAGCAAATTTTACATGGAACAACCAGAGGGGTTCAGTCAAAATGGACCGGGTGGACTAGTTTGTAAGTTGAAGACTATGGATCACCCTCGGTTTCCCAACAATTGGTATCAGAGCATGGTTCGCTCAGGTGACCTACTCAAACAAGTATAATGGAAATTGGCATTGGTCCAAGCATAAGGATTTCATCTATCAAAAGCGTTCTTGGTAACATCGAGTCCAGGAGGCATTTCTTGTGGCCATGAAATGGTGGAGTGGTGGTGCAAGCATCTAGAGCATGTTAGTGCTAGAGTTGGGCATGTGGGTAAGCCCACCCCACGAAGCCTGCATTCCTAACGAGCTTGTTTTATCAAGCCCATATAGTCTGCGAACTTAACGGATGACCTGCATTTAACAAAAAAAAATATAAAATTAAATTTTAAAATGTAAAATTTGACCCATTTTAAATCATTTTGAAAAATAACTATGAATTGTCTAATATAAAAAAATTGTCCAAAATGGTAACATAATTTGCATCTTAAGCCACCTAAATAGAAAGTACTTAAATTCTATACTTTTTATATTTTTATTTTTACTTTGTTTACACCCCTTATTTATTAGTATTGTATTTTTTGATATTAAAATGTAAAAAGCTCGTGGGGGCCCACGGATAAAACTCGTTTAACCCGTAGGTTAAGCGGGCTGGGCTAAAAACCCACAATTTAAACAGCTCAAAATATCAAGGCATGGATGTCGTGCGAGTTGCGGATTTCACAAGTGGCTGGCAAGCTCAAGTTCGTTTGTCCAGCTCTAGTTAGTGCCAATGGTTAAGTTCTATGGGCCTAATGACAAATAGCATATTAGTAGGGCAACCACAAATAAGCTTTAAGGGCTACCATTAAATACTCGTGAATTAAAAAATACTTCCGCTTGAGAGGGAGATTGTTAGTAGTCAAAGTGTAAAGGTGAAGTCTCACATTGAATAAAAATGGACAAGTTGAGTAATATATAAGTGGAAAGACCTACAAATCTAATGTCTTAAGTTTTTGTGTAAAGTATGGTGTTAAGTTCACTTGTGTGTTTTGCTCTTGGCCTATTGGTGAATATCTCCTTGGTATTTTATCCCCCACCAACAAACAACAATTGGTACGATTTGGTGACCGACTCAAACATGTAAGATATATATAAAGATCAAAAGTATTCTTGGTAACATGGTTGCCAAGCAGCATGTCCAATGGCTTGAAATGGTGAAAGTATCTAGAGCGTGTTGGTTCTAAGGGCCATTTCTGCATGAGGGAGAACTACCATGTGAAAAATCTCACTTGAGGGAAAGATTATTGGAGCACAAAAGTGTGAAGGTGAAATCTCACATTGGGAAAGATTATTGGAGCACATGAGGGAAAGATTATTGCCAGCCATCACAAGATAATGTTGTCCTTTTTGTCCTCTGATGTTTTTCTAGTGATCCATACTACCCACCCCATAAGGTCGACCTCGGTTCGGTTGATTTTAATGTTAGATTAGTTTTAAGTATTTGATATTGTTCTTATTTAACAAGAATTACACAAATAGAATAGAAATTATATACACTATTAGGAATTTAATATATTAAATATTAATATAATATATTTGTTACTTTAATTTTAATAAATATAAATTATGTTAAAACTTATTTTCATTTTTTCTTCCAAACATTCAAATATTATTTTCATCTATCAAATCAAACACAGCCCTTGGACTCTTTTTCATATTTTTCTCCATTACTAATGAAATCATTCTTCCTGGACTTAGTTGTGAGTGGATAGTGGGAATGACGAGGGAATGTGTGAGAGACTGAGAAGATTTCTAGGTAGGTGTGAAATATTGTTGCGGAGTCATTCATGAAAATACCGGGTCAACTCGTAGTTTATACGGTCTCTCTATTGTGGCCTGGGGCTTTGTGTTGACAATGCTACTCCAGTCACATCAAGCCACGTCACTCAATGCTGTAACTTTGTTTATAATAGTGTAGGTATGTTTGTGTAAGTTTTTTTTAAAAGAAAAAAATGAGATGGATTTTTTTATAAATAAAAATAAATTCTTAATTAGTTAATTTTTAGAAGTTATTAATATAGTTTTTTTAAAAGATGAGATGATATTTATAAATAAATTAATGAAAAATTTATTTTAGCTTATGAAAAAATTTATTTTATTTTTTGGGTAAATAGTCATTTTCGTCCTTGAATGTGTCAGGCGCTGACAAATCTATCCCTGAAAGATGGAAATTCAAATTTTTGTCCCTGAAAGTGAAAAAGTGTGACAAATATATCCCTCCGTTAACTTTCGTCCATTACCTTGTCAGCTCTCTATCCAAAATATAATTTAATCTTCATATTCTCTCTTTTTTAAATCATTACAAGCATAACATTATAATAAACACTTAAAAATTAGGAAAACAAACATAATAATAAACATAATATTGATTAATAAACATAATTTGGTTATTGTTCTGAAATTTCTATTATAACAATATTAGATAATAATAAAATCAAGTTGAGTTTCATTTTTTTGTAAGAAATAATTTAATGATTATGTATTTTAATTTATTTGAGTCTCATATTTTGGATAAGTATTATATGTAGAAACAAACATTAATAATAAGCATAATTTGTTTGTTGTTCTGAAATTTTTATTATAACAATATTAGGTAATGACAAAATCAAGTTAGGTCTCATTTTTTTTAAGAATTAATTTAATGATTGCATTTTTGTTTGGGTCTCATATTTTTGATAAAGTACTGTTACATTAGAAATTTCAAAGCAAAAATATGAGATAATACTTACCCAAAATATGAGACTCAAACAAATTAAAATACACCGTCATTAAATTAATTCTTACAAAAAAAATAAGACTCAGTTTGATTTTGTCATTATCTAATGTTGTTATAATAGAAATTTTAGAACAACAAACAAATTATGCTTATTATTATGTTTGTTTTAACTTATATTTATTTTCCTAATTTTTAAGTGTTTATTATAATGTTATGCTTGCAATGAATAAGAAAAAGAGACTATGAAGATTGAATTATATTTTGGGTAAAGAGCTGATAAATTCGTCCTTGAATGTGTAATGTGTTGACAAATTCTTCCCTGATGTTAACAGTTACGGATGAAAGCTAACGGAGGGATATATTTGTCACACTTTTTTCACTTTCAGGGACAAAAATTTGAATTTTCATCTTTCAAGGACAAATTTGTCAGCGTCTTACACATTCAGGGACGAAAATAGCTATTTACCCTTTTTTTTCTTACTTCCTTTTCTTAGAAATGTTTCTAGAGAAACTTACATCTAAACAGACTCGGTATATAATTTAGTAATTTTAAATATATTAATTATCATATATTCATATTGAATAATAAATAAATAAGTTATAAAAAAATTGGGGTTTGCTTATTTTAAAAAAATAATTTTACACTTTAAAATTAACAAAATATTTTCATTTTATGAATTTATTTGTTATTGTCTAAAAAATATGAAAAATACATTTATATTATTCAGTTTAAAAGATTGAACGTTTGTAATATAAAATATTGTTTATATGAAGTTCAAAAATAAATAATAGTGAGTTTAGCATGATGGTCCCCGATAAATTACAAATTTTGCTTTGTTTGTTTTATTTATATTTTAGTATAGCTTTTTAGAGTTTTCATATATTTTAATAAGGGTGTAGAACTCTATTTTATGAGATCCATAAATAGAAATATTTTATTGTTAAAGTTATATTAAAAATCACAAAAGAATGTATCGTTATAATTAAAATTTTTAATAATAATAAAAAAAATTATTTTTATTCCTTGGTGAGTACCTTATGGACACTAGTTAGTCTTTTCCTTAAATTAACTTTAATCAAAATTATTTATTAAAGCATATATATATATATATATATATATATATATATATATATATATATATATATTGCTGCACATAATATATTTTGTCCAAAAAAATATACTGAGAACTAGTTAATTTGGCATTTTGGAGAGTGCCAAAGTTGCTTAGTGTCTCTTGTTGAGAATTATTATATCTAAGAGATGATCAAAATACTAGTAAGACATAACCACATTAATTTATATATAAGTCATTATAATCCATTAAGAGTGTCGTCTGGTATTCCAATAGATTATATATTAGTTTAACTAATTTATAAATTTATTTAATTATTCTTCAAAAAAATATTTAATTAATTTTTTTTGTATATGAGTTTATTTTAATAGTTTTTAACTTATTTTTATATACTACTTAATTAATGTTTTATTTCTCCATCTTTATATATAAAAATATCATAAATAATAAGGACTAAAAAATTAGTTAATATAATCAATAACATTAAATTTGTTAACAACTTTTATATTATTTTTCTAAATCTATCTTTCACATTATTTATTCTCATCATCTCACTCTTTCTACCTAATTATTTTTAACCTAATTAATTAAAGTTGCTAGTCATTTTCTCCGATCCTCACAAAAGAGAGAATGGAGAGAGAATGAGTTTATCTTATTATTTTATTATTTGATAACTACAAAAATAACATGGTAATTCAAAATATTTAATAAAAATAATTAATAAAACAAATACTATAGAAAGAGTCAATGTGAATCGTTGAGAAAATTGGGCTTGAAGTTGAAGTTAATTGTTGCCCTAACAACACTAACATAGGTGGAATTGTTTTGAGCATATCTCGACTTGTAAATATCAAAATGACTTGTGACCAATGCCAAAACCTCAACGGTGAAAATATCTACAACTTTCATCGAGATACATAAACTCACTTCTTCTTGTAGAGTTCCCGATGGATGAAAAATCACACTTAGCATGAATATGTTTTGCACAGTAGCACCCAATGCCACATTGTTCACCATCAAATGAGTATTATTCATTGTCCATTTCTGAGGTAGACTAGATTTTTAAAAAATCTTGCATCGGCTGACTTCTACCCAACGGTAATGTATCCACGACGATTTGGTTTTCATATCTTAGAGGACCTAGGGTCTTTCGTGATTTAGAAAGCCAAAATTTACTATTCATTTGAAGAAACTACATCATTGGGGGCATTCTTTGACTCCTTTAAGGATCGAAAGTGAGAAAGAGGTTGAGGAATCATCATCCGCCATTGAACCATTGAAGAAATTGGGAATAATTCTTGAAGATTTACGATCTTCTCTTCATCTTTATATTCTTTTTATCTCCTATCAGATTAGGTTAGGATGAACCTTGATTTTAAACTTTTGTATTCGATATGATCTTTGTTGAATCATTTTTGTTGTTATGTAAATTAAATTATTAAATTCATGCTTCTTCTTTTTTTATATATATATATATAGTTGACTTCTTGTTGTCGCATGGATAATTTTAGTCGAATAGTTCAGCTAATCTTACTTTAACAAGATTCCAAATAATCAAATGATTTAAGCTAAGAAGTGAAATTTGTTTCTTGACTAATGGATCCCTATGTATTTCAAAAAGAATTTAGTGTAGGTGAATAAAACATAAGAAGAAGAATAAGATTTGCCAAAAGAAAAAGTAAATGATAAAAACTATAAATAATATATAAACAATGGCCTAGGACGATTCTTAGAAAGCCGACATGGAGAAAGAAAAAAGTCCGACGCTCTCCATTTTGTTGGTTTTAAGAATTATAAGTGTATTATGATTTATGCTGATACTTGAAAATGAAAGAGCATAAGCTATTTGCACCCACCCCAAAAGAGTTGGATGGGCATGAACTAGCAGTATAAGTCTGCTTTTGAGTGTCGTCTATATAGGGAAAGGAAGTTAAAATAGTATTCAGGTTATATAGATTATAGAATTATATGCATCATGTGTTAATGTTGTGGGATATAGATTGGTGGGAAGTGTATTTTAGAATGGAATGGAGAAAAATTATAATTTGATAGAGGATTAAATCCGTTATTATCTTTATATTGTAGACGATCTTTTCTTAATTTTTTTCTCTTCATTTTTTTTCATCTTCTTTCACTTTTTTTTATCTTTTTTTTTTGTCTTATTTTCCTTTTTTTTTCCTTTTTTTCATATCTATTATTAAATCATCTACAATCAATCTTAATTAATTTGAATTAAATATATTATTGATGTTGATGTTATATATATATATATATATATATATATATATATAACATGTAACAATTAGGTAGAATAGCTAGCTATAAGTAGGATGGTCCTGTGGCAGAGAATGACTAAGAGGTGGAATGGACTACACAATGAAACTATTCGGTATCTATCGTAGTCATATATATGATGGTGCAGACACATAGATGTCACACTACTGTATGCTGTACTGATGATGAGGGCATATAGCCATTGTCTCTTTTGAGTATCATTTACTAATCATACAAGTGCTAATTACTAATTAATTGATATAAAGTCTGAAACTATTTTCTTAATTTGCTTATCTCTTACATCAAGCTAATTTTGAAAAGGACAATCAACAGACCCAACTAGTAGGATCAAGCATCTGTTGTCAAAACATTGACTTTGATTATTGTTCATAAATTTTTATTGGTAAATTATCTTTCGAGTGTAGTGGCGTAACAACCTTCAAATGAAAAAAAATTACACTCATAATATATATATATATATATATATATATATATATATATATATTATTGGAGGCAATTCAATTCAAATTGAATAAAATTATGAATGACAAAAATTATCTTCTGAATATTTAATGCAATTCAATGACTCAAGTTTGAACAATTGATTAAACTGAAATATTCTCATGCTAATTGATATATGTGTTCTGTGATTATAAAGTTTATTTGCTTTATCACCTGGTTTAAAAAATAAAATCAACCCAGGCTGATTCAACTGAAATTCCAAAAAGATTTAATTCCAAAAAAAATATGAAGAATCTTTTTTTTATTATCTTGTAATTTTTTTAAAATAAATTATTGATTCAAAAATACTTTTTAGTAAAAAGAAAGAAACAGCTAATATCAAAGTAATAAAAGTCTACGTGTAAGATTGAATGAAGAATATTAAAGGGAAGTATATGAAAAAAAAATGTTTTCTTTATATAAATAAAAGGCATTTTCTGCTTTCATTTCTTTATCCATGGATCAACTTTGCCCCCCATATTTTTGACTAATAATTTTTCTTTCATCTGTTTAAACCAAGTCCCAAGAAAACATATGGTCTACTTATAAAAATAAGCAAGGAGATTGGCAGATGCAATAAGTTATTAATGAACCTTCACGAGATTAATAAACTGCATTTTTTTATAATACTATTTCCTCAATCAAATGATCAAGATCAGTCCAATCATTATTACCCTCAGTTTATATTATCCAATTCATAGTCCAGTGTGTAAGTTTACGTTTGACCCATTATTTTATTTTAAAAGTATTTTAAAGTTAAAACTTAACCTAAATTATTAAAAATAAAAATAAAATTTCTTTTTCTTTACAACAAAATAAAAGTTATTTTACAGTTTTAGTTAAAATTTTCATTTAAACTTCCATGAATGAATAGATGAAAAAGGAAACCAAGGTATGCGTTTTTTTCTAAAAGATATATATACTTCAATTGATTTTTTAATGAGTAGGAAAAAAACTTCAGTTGATTTAACTTTTAAAATGTTATTTTTTCCTCTTTTCATTTATAAAATCAAGGTATTTTATTTTTCATTTTTGTTCTAAAATCCAAATATGTTTGGCCCAATTTCTTTGTAGGAATAAAAGAAAGCAAAAAAAAAAAATAGAAGACCAAACACTACTTAAATCTTTCAAAAGTCGGGAAGAAAATGGTAAAGAAAAAAAAATCTTAATATATATAAAAAAAGGAAGTCTGTAGTAGATGTTTCCCGCCTAAACTGGCGGTATAATTGACATGGGCAATTAGCTATAAAAGTAATAACTAATTAAATTTTTAAAAAAAGGTTAATTTAAGCACTATGTGTATACATGCATAGGAAATTGGAACCAGATGTATTCTTCTCTTGAAAAATTATGCAGCTTTTCGTTTTTCATATTACATTGATGGTGAATTTTAATAACACCCACAATTATAGGGAATGAAAGATGGAAATATCAATAATTCTTTCTTTAATCTCTGTCTATTTAAATTTCATTATTGATATAGTTGAAATTAATGCTCCTTTAAATTCCGTCAAACTTTAAATCTTTGTCTTTCCCCCTTGCAAATTGGCTATGTTCACGAGTTCGTCTTCTCTCAATAGAAACTTCTTCAAAGTTTGGGATTTTGGATAATGGTCATAAGGCATTTTTTATTGGCTTTTGGTTCATCTTATGTTTAGATTATTTAATAGGGCTTATTTTTAATTTGGGGTTAAAGGGTTTTTGAATGTATTTTTAATTTTTCTTTTAGCTCCTGGATTAGGGGTTTAATTACTGTGTTAAGTTTTATTTTATAATTTTTTATTATTTGAAACATTAAAGGCAAAAAATAATCACTGACTTATAGGATTGCAAGTGCTGCGATGTTCGCTGCACCCTTTGCCGACAGGGATATAGGTACACTATATGCATAATTGCAAATGTCTTCTTTCTTCTTTTTCCCCCCTTTATTTGGGGTCTTCAATATAATTATGATGGGGAAAAAATACGAATGTAGACTGATCTTAAGGTTGACCCTAATTAAAAAAAAAAAAAAAGAAGAGTAAACTTGTAGTATTTCTATTAATTAACAGTTGTTTGAGATTTTTAATTTAAGAATTACAAATATAGTATGTTAGAAATACTGTTTTATGCAGTAAAAAAAGAAATATTGTTTTATAGAGTGTATCTAAAGTTCTAGCTGACAACATGACTTGTATTTGGAAATGTTCTAATAGGAAATTTTTGTTGAGAGTATGCATGCTATTTTTTGAATGATTAAAAACTATTCAATATTTTATTAAATGTTTTTTACCTAATGTCTTTGGATCATTCATCAATCATCGATGAGAAACCATTTTCCTCTAATTTTTAACTGTTTTTTAATAACAGAGAACAAGGTCCGACAGACGAATATGAATATATGATATATGTGTATGATTCTCCTTCATTATATAGGTGAAGTAAAAGTTTATTTCATTCCTTTAATCTCTAGCCTTTTACAATTGTTTTTGTTTGAGTAGCAAAAATAAATACTATATCCTCGTCTCCGTAATGAATAATTGGTAACTATTTTTTATGTTCTAGCAGGCTATGTTTTGAGTATGCTTTGGAAGCAACAAGTTAAAAGTTATCAATTATTCCATATATAATTTCAAACCCATATATCAAACTCATTATTTTTGAATTATATCAAATTGTATATGAGTACGTTAAAATGAATATTAAAAACTGATAAATAAATATAAAAAATTGAGATACACTGTATACGTGGAATAAGCTAGAGTACATTAAAATGCTTTACATTTTATGTTTACATTTTAGTTAAATACACTTTTTTAAAATATTTTTTAAATCAGTTCAGATAGTTAAATTAAGTTGTACTCCTATATGCATTTGTCTTTTTAGATTTGTATATTTAAAACTAAATTATATTTTTTTTATACTTTATCCTTTATACATTTTCTTATCCCTTATATCATTTGAAATTTACTAATATAACTATTAAAAATTATAATAGTAAATATTTGCTTGAAAATTCAAAACATTATATTAAAAAATGTATTAAATGCTTTCTTAAAACTGAGTACATGTGTGGCTAGTAATTAATTTAAAATTTATTATTTTTAATTGTTTAAATAATTGATATGAATATAAAACTTTAATAAGTGCTTTTTTTACAAAATATAATTAAAATGATGTTATAATTTTATTCTTGAAATTAGGAATAGTAGTTGGTTAAACTAATAATTGTGAATTTATTTATTTTAATTATTTAAAAATTGGTATATAGTTTTTGTTTGAATATTAAGTTATGAAAAAAAAATGTTATAAATGCTTTCTTGAAACAAGAAAAATTGATGTTCAATAATTAAATTCAATTTTTTTAATTTTGTGTTTTTGAAAAATTTTGAATTCCTTATTAAGGTTTTAAACTTCTAAAAAATGTTACATTTTTTTATTGAAACTAAAATAGTTGGGAATTTAATTAGTAATTTCAAATGAAAGGTTTAAAATATTTTAAATTTGTTCCGGTTTAAAACATTTAATGGTATTATATTTAACATTTTTATTACTTCTATGTTAGTTGACATGAGTTAACCACATTTTTTACATCATTTGTTTAGTTGTGGTGTGGTTAATTTTCAGGCCAAAAGGAGGTTGCAAATTAATTCAAATTAGGGAACCAAGTTGTTGTTAAGTCAAAATTGAAAGGTTCACCGAAAATAAAATCAAAATTGAAAGAATATTACAACTATAAAGCACAAGTTGATGTTATTATAATCAGGAAGTAGAAGTAGAAGTTGTATAAAATTATAGACAAAAACAGGGAGTAGAATCTGAATCAATTGTCCAAAAGTACATTGCTGATTATAACTTCAATTTTTTTATGGAATAATTTTAATATTTTCTTAATTATTACATTTATTATTAGATTATATATTGTAATTATTTAACTACGCAAGTCACCTATTCAGTTTTTTTTTACTGTCTCGTTACTTTAAAGATTTACAAACTTGTGAAGAAGTATCAAGTTTAATGTTGCTTTGTCTTATTCATTTCTCTTAAAATAATTAAGCACAACAAAACTTTAGATTTCAAAAGTATTACTTTATAAAGATATAAAATTATATTTTCATAAAATTTGTTCTGAAAATCGTACGGGTCCATAATCCAGTAAGAGTTAATAAAGTATAATTTTACATAGTTATTCATCAAAATGCAATCAACATACGATTTATTTTCATTGTTTGAGGAATTAATTGAAGCAAATGACAAGAACATAGGCTTCACAGGAGTGGTTTGGTCCAAGAACCTGCAATAGTGTAGGGCTCGAGTTGTAATACAATTAATTACAATTACCTACTTAAAAGAAATTATTGAAATAATTAATTCCAGATTTGAGATACGCTTGGTCCTCTAAGTAGATTTGTTTAAGGAGCTAGACAAACATGTGCAAAGTCCACTTTGAACCTTAGATTCTTTAAGGGTAAATTACAACCCATTTAATTAGATTTTGAAAGATTTTATTTTCAAGTTGAGAAGTGGACAAAGTACGAAATTCCCTTTCTAAATGGGCATATCTCTTCAAGACTACAACTGTAAACCACCAAAATTTTTAAAGACAGGCCAAGACATATCGTAGAGCGCCCCCGGGAAAAGAAAAAAAAGGACGGGACACAATGTCATTTTGCTGTTAAATTGTTGTCACACGCATTATTAGTATAAAATTTTCTGTTATATCATTTAGCAATAGAGAAAATATGGTCATACTAATGTGCTAAAACATTTTTACATTGCTATGTAATAAAAAAATCACATCACTGGTTGTGTAAACAGAAAAAACTTCCACTTGTTCTTTTTTTTTTATTATAGGAGGATGTCATTCGGATATGTCCCTGTCCCTTCCTAACAATTTATGATCTTATAGAAAGATAAAAATACAGAAAAATATGATAAAATATATGATGTAATAAAAAAAGAAAAAAAGAAAAAAATATTAGTAAGATGTTTAAAATAAATGAATGTTTGTGTTTGCTTATTCAATTGTATATCAATGAATCTCTTTGCAAACTCACAACAATCTCATTCACTTTTTATCACATCGTCCAGATGACATAACTTGTTATTTTATTGAGTAGTTACTTAAGTAATTTAATTACTAAAAAAAAGATCTTAAAAATAATTCAAATACAAATATATAAAGAATCACAAAATAAATATAGGAAAAACTAATCAATGTAAGAACATTCATTTCTTAATTTCCTTTTTGTGACTTTCATATCTTCTAATATTTTGTGAAATATTTATCATTTACTTAATTAGAATGACTTCTTAGATGTCATTCGGTTGTGTAATATCCCATAAATATTTTTTTTTTCTCTTCCTAGTTATGTCACAATATAATGGATATTCATCAAACATCATTATATGCAATTAGTCTTAGAGATAGTGATGACCTTTATTTGACATATTCCTTTCCCTATCCGTCCTTTGAATGATTCTTGGTGTCAATTATGTTATGTCCATCCATCATCAAGGCAACCCTTTTGGCACATCACAGAAGAAGTTGTCTCTGAAATTCTAATTTCTATGACCAATTTAACCCTTTTCTGATTCATATACCTTCATTAGTCGTGAGTGAATAGAAAAACAATCAAGTCAGGGTAATATGTCACTGTCTACTGTTTTTCTTTGAATATAAATTATTTATACTTTATATATAATATCACATCTGGATAGCTACAGCAGGTAATTAAACACTTAACAGTATTTCAACTCTATAACGGGAGATGGATGTGTAACAATTTAAATTTACATGGTAGTAAATTTTTTCACACCATCTGGTAAGAGGTGAATATAGAAAATAAAAATGAAAAAACAGAATTATATTTTGGAAGTCATATTCAAAATGTTTTATAATTATTGATAATTTAAAGCTTAAATTTTTATACAGACGTAGAGTATTTTAAAACTAAATTTATCATTTAATTAGCAATTTTGGAAAAATATATAACAAACTCGATCTGGTTACAGATTCATTGATTAAAAAATCATGTGAAATAATCAATATAAACATAATTAAAATCTTGTAATGTATAACAAATAAACTCATATCTAAATTTTAATAATTATTTTTAAGAAAATGATTGTAATAAATAATTAATTTTATTTATTAGATTTTAAGAAAATGAGGGATAAAAATGAAAATTTGTTTTTAAGAAGATGAGTTTTGTATTACCACCAACAAATACTGCACAGGAAAAATTATGAGGGCATAGCTTCTACCTATAATTCAAAAATAATACAAAAAATTATCCTATATAGTTGCGACTTGCAAGTTATATAGAAGTGTTTGAATAATTTTATAACTATATGAGTAAGGTGAATATGTCTTACTACATATACACAATTGTGTATATTGTCTTTTGACATCAAGAACCAGCTTTCAGTGTTTGAATAATTTTAAAACTACACGAGCCAGGTGATGATATTCTTCTTTTCTTAATACAACACAATTTCTAACATGCCAATAAAAAATGTAGAACTGCAAAAAGCAACAACTCTTATATACAAAACCGTGGAATTTTCTTCCTTCTACCAATTACAAACTGTTGCGCCATGCAATGAAATTCAAGAAATGAAATATCATACCTATTCGCTGCATTACTGTGCTAAAAATAATTTCATAAAGGAACATTAAGAACATAATTAAACTTTTGGTTCTCCTCGACCTGCAAGCATAGAGAAAACTTCCAACAATAACCCCAGATATTGAGATTTTAAATAGATTATATCAGTTCCAAACTATGCAACTCCAAGAAATCATCCGTGTGTTAGGTTCAAAAACTGTATAAACTACACCAGTTTACATTTCTCCTTTACCATGCATGAACCATATTTGTAATTATACCTCTCGTTAAATATAAAAATTCATTTCTAATATCAAGAAGTCTTTTCGATGTAGTGATATTTAATGGCTATGCATTAATAATACGTTGTCTAAACTATACTTTGCCTAAAGTAATCTCCCAATGTAGAGAAAGTGATAGGAATTATTCTTTGAAATCTAGACTTATGAATGGAGCATATTTAGTTCTCCAAGCAGTAACATTTCTCCTACCAACCATAAAAGGTTGTGCAAATATCCTCCACCTTTACTAAAACTACCTAAGGTATACGAAAGACAACCCAAAATCTTACTATACTAGACAACTACAGCTCAATTTTGCACCCACCCATTGTTGGATATGGTTCACCATCTTGGCGCATATTTGTATTGAAATTGTAATTTAGAAGTGTGGGAGAGATAACAAAGGTAAACGTCAATAATTTAATATTAGTTAAAATTAATTTTAACGTAACAAAGTTTATGTTTGGATTTTTTATTTTACAAATAAATTAGTAGTAAAACATGACATAAATTTTTTAATTCAATAAGAAAGCTATATATTTAAAAGTTTCTTTAACTCAAAAGTTAATTATGAATTCAGAATATATTCTTTAATATAAAATAAAGCATGTGAACACCAAAATTATGTTAACTAATATTTTAATGTAATTTTGAATTATTTAATGTGATACTAATCAATATCATGCACTAAATTTTAACGCATAAGTAACACTACTATCTTTTTGATACTAACAGATTATTAATACAAATATGCCCTTATTAGTCAAAGTTTGACAGTTTTTTTTTTTTTTAAGTCCTTGTAGTGGAATCTCCGGGTATCTATTATCTAACAATAAAAGGAGCTCAAATCTACTTCATTTGCTAACTAGATATTATCGTCTCCATATCCACACTTCCAAGAAAAAGTTAACTTTTATATAAAAAAGAAAAAAAAGAAAAGAAAAGAAAAGAGAAAGTTAACTTTTTTGATAGGTTTAATTATCTGCAATATAAAGATATCAACAAACTCTTCCGAGACTCTTTTCATTACAAGGTGACAGACTCTGGTATCTAATATTCTCTTTTTAATATATTTTTTTTATGATTAGTTATAATTTATTAATTTTCAATCAATTTCAATCAATTATAAAAAATATTAAAAAAATGTATTACTAGCATTTCTAGTCGGAAACAAGATGTAAAAGTACCAGATGTTTGATGTTCGTAACAAATAAGCACAGTGAAATGCGATTAATTAATTTTTTTTAACTAGCATAAATTAGTTTTTTCTTCTTATTTTTAAAATAGAATGGAGTAATTAATTAAAGAAATAAAAAGTATATTGAAAAGTTACATAAAATTTAAAATATCAATGTATATTTCTTAGTATCTTTATCAAAATTTTAAACATCAATGTAATATAAAATGGATGATTTATATAAAACATTTACCAATACATTTAGATTGTAGATTTATTAAAAACCTTTAATTTATAATTTTTGAATGAATGTAGGTCATGTTATCCAGGCATGTAGCTGTGTGTTTTTGTCCAACAATGAATGGGGAGAGAAAGGAATGATAAGTGCGAGTCCCAATACTCGGTTTACTCTGTCATTCTCGAGCCCTGTGTTTGTTCCCGCGATTGACTACCTCTCCTCTGCAACTTTATGCACATCGTATATACGATCTACTCAAATACTATACCCATCGTATGCATTTTATACTTACAAGTCACACCATCAGAACTCAGAAACAAAAAAACACAAACAGATTTGATAGTTACCTTAGTACCTCTCCTAACTTGGTTCTTTTTGCATTAAAAAATAAAAATAAAACAAATTACATAAATTATAATAAAATTACTTCACATTTTTTATGATAATTTTTTTTAATGAATTAAGATCCATTAAGTGAATAGTTTATTAACATATTTATTTTTAGTCTTGAATTTGTTTTTTCTTTTTCTGAAAATTGTCAGATTTTGTAGTTAGTCCATGATACAATTTTCTTTACGTTTGAGTGTTTGACTCTAAAAAATATTTTGTATTTGATCTCTGTCATTACATTCAATACATTGGTTCTGTTAACGAAATGAATTTTTTGGAAAAATCATACTAACAGTTGTAGTAAAAAAAAAATCAGAGACCATAAGAGAAATCTAAATATTTCAACGATAAAAGAATCTGAAAATATTTTTTTAACAGAGTCAACTTATTTACAAGGACAAGACAAAATATTTGTTTTTCATGGATTAAATGTAATTTTTTTTATTAAGAACCACATATAAAATTTAACAATTTTTCAAGAAACAAAAATATATTTAAACCTTTATTTTATAATAACTTTCTAAGTAGCATATTTATTTTCTAGAATATATTTTCATGTTTAGGGAAAAAATAGTATATATACTTACAAATGTAAAATAACTTTTATATTAAGCAATAAAAATTATCATATAAAATAAATTTTTACTTTTAATTACTATTATATTTACTTTTTATACATAAACTCTTTATACATGAAAATTATTATTATAAAAATTAATAAACTTATATTATATATTAAATCATTATTAAATGTTGACTTGCGATCAAATGATAATATAAAAAAAACTCTTTACACCTTGAGTATAGAGGAAAATAGATCCTCTCAGGTCTCATGTCTGAAAAATACTTGGATCTTCTCAATTGTTAAAAAAAACTTAAAATCTTTCCTTTTATTCTTCTAAATCTAAGTTTTAGAATTAAAATATATTACGTTATGATTATTTTGAATTGCCAGGATCTCGTGTAGTGATAATGTCACTATAGAGAATTCTTTTTCAGTATATAGACTATTTTCTCACTACTATTTTAAAAGTAATTTCTAATTAAATTTCTAGTTAATTGATTTTTTACTTTTAATATATGTTAACCTATATCCCTATCTATTGATATCTTATTAGGATCAATTTAATGATTCTAAACTTGATCCAATTAAAATTCGATAATATTTAAAACAAAATCAGGCCAACCTAATTTATAGACATAATATATTAATTTTAATCTTATATATAACTAAAATATAAAATTAAAAAAAATGTTTATTGTTCATTCAATACTTATTATAAACGTTGTACTGAATATCCTCTTTTTAGGTTGTTATAATAAACATTCTGTATAATATTTTTTATTGTTGATTTTTCGACCATTAACATATTATAATATTTCACACGATGTTATATAAATAATATTATTAATTTTTTCAAGTCATTCTTAATTATATATCTAATAACCTTTAAATTTATCTAATTTTGATATGATTGGATGGGAATGTTACACACAACACCCATCGCTTTTCCAAAACGCAGGTTACTCTCTACTCTCTAGTCTCCACCCTAAACGCATGCTATAGTTGGTTAGTGGTTACCGTAACAAATTAACAACTCCCGAGTATTAGCACACTAGCACGTATCTTTTTATTGGTACATACAAAATTTAGATACAATTTTTTTTAGGTATTTTTAATGTTATTCCTTAAATTCTTTAATTAAAATGAATTTATTTAATTTTGGATAAAATATATTTGGAATCTATGTAAAATTTTAAAAATATTAATTTAGTTGTCATAATTTTTTTATTAATTTAATTCCTATAAAATTTAAAAATATTTTTGTTGGTTCTCATTTAACTTAGTTAAATGATTATTGATGTGATTAACTAACTTAATTATTTTCTCTTTATCTTTTCAAACACACTTAAAGAACACCATAACTCATTATTATTATATCTTTCCCTCTAATCTAATAATAAAGTGTGAGAAAATCGTTGTAAGTATATTAGTCATATTAAATTACAGTGAAACATAATTACTATCAAG
>PYAF01000967.1:157930-171142 GCA_007407185.1 Glycine tomentella | reverse complement strand
TTTAGCCTTTACTTGTTTTTTTTATATAAAAAATAAAGACAAGAACACTAAAAACACATGAAAACATATGCTAATTCTCGTTTCACATTGAAGAATTAATTATGAGTTCAATTTTTTTTGATACATTTTTACATTTTGATTTTAGGTTAGAGAAAAAATAAAAATTAATTTTAAATTAAAATAATTTTAAGTAACTTTTGTATTGAATCCAAAATTTTGTTATAAATTTGACTGTAAACTTAATTTTATAATAAAATATCAAAATATAAATCATATAACTTTAAAATAAGTTTTAACTAAAATTAATTTTTTCAAATCCAAACACACGTTAAGTTTTCACCTTCAAAATAATAATAGTAACAAGGAAATAGAACATGTTAAAATCCAGAAAAAAAATATGCCACTAATCCCAAAGTTACCTAACTCTCTTGTTGGCAAGGTAACCAAGTCAATTCCAGCAAAGAGTGATGGCATTGCATGGCCTTGTTTGTATTGCAAAAGAAATTCCATTTGTGGCAACCTGTCCTCTGCTATCTCATTATCCTATGCACCCAAACAGAGAGGCACACAAAAAAAACAAAGCGGCTATGTGTAACACAACACACACATATGTCCAGTAGTTTTCCTTCACTTGGGTAAGAATCAACCCAAAGGAATGAAATGAATGAATGCTTCTGCTTCTGCTTCTGTTTAGAGTTTCTCCCCCAAATTTTTGCAGAGAGAGAAAGGGCAATGCTAAGGGTAACTGTGGCACAAGGTCACTGTCAGACAGCTCCATAAATGAAGGGAGGGTGGCTTTGGCTTTGCTAGCTTTTCATTGGAACAGAACCAACAGGCACGTGAAATGGTAACAAACAAGTCAATAATAATAATAATAATAATAATATGCCCAAAAGATTTGGTTCCTTCTTCCCACTCTCTTTCTCTGGTCACTTTCTCACTCTACCACTCAGTCCCATCAAAATTGAATGAATGCTTCTTTTTTCTTTCAAAAAACAAACAAAAATTTACCACATTCCCTTCCAATTCGATTCTGCAATTCGGAGCAGAATGCACCCTTTTTTGGGTGCCTGAAATTCTGATTAAACCCAACTCGGACAAGTAATCCAAAGCCTGCTCCTCAGTAACAACCATCACATGCCACTCTGCCTCTGGGGCCCATCCTTCCTCACTTTTCAACTTCCCATTAATAGTAATATTTTTTTTATTAATATGAAATTTAGATGAACTGAATTTCGAATCGACCTCAAAACTTAAATAATGTTTTAAAAGGTATTTATAGATTATCATCAAATTTATATTCTTTTAAACTATGAATTCGTTCTTTATAATTAGATTATTTTTTTATTCATTAACAGTAATATTACTGATAACGTGTTTAAAATCATTTTTATTTTTTAAATTCAGTACATTAACCTTGCGTTCACGATTTAATTTAATTGATTCGCTCAAATTTAACCATTTAAGGTTACTTGTATTATAAACAAACTCATTCATTTCTTTAAAGTAGCCCCATTATCCGTGTTATTAGCAGCCTCGTGATAAAAGTAACGTGAAGCAATGTTAGTGGTATGGTATTAATCTTCACAAATGTTTATCGTCTTAAATTCTTAATTAAGCTTTAACTTTTTTCCTTTATTCCCTACCTCATCTCTCTAGTTTCGTTAGTTTGTCACGTAATAACTCCACTAATGGTTTCACTTAATTACTTACTACTTAAGTTATTGCTTCCAAAAAGATGAAAAAATTGCATATTATATGCAACCAATGTTGCAAGGAAAATCCACGTTTTACCATTTAAAAATTATTGCGGTAATGTTTAGAGATTTTCAAAATGTTGGAATGCTATCTAAAACCAAATTAGGTGTGTTAGCAAAAAAAAAAAAAAAAAGGATAATAATGCATGAACATCTTTATCTATTAGACATCTTAAGAGAAAATTAGATATGATAGATAATATGGTTTGGTGAAAAAGAGATAGAAAAAAAAAGGAAAGGATATTAACACATGAGTGTCTATGTATCATTATTTCTTCGAGATATAAAATTGATTGAGTGGTTAAGAAAAAAAAGAATTATTACATCATTTTATAATTTTATATATAATGTGATTTTTATTTATTCAACCATTAAATTATATCTATATATTATCAAGATCGTGTGTGTCAAATTGTTAAAATTGAACAATAACAAAAAGATAATCAAATTATTCATATTTTAATATATTTTGAAATGTTTATATTATGTCGATTTTAACCTATATGAACAAGATAACAAATGATTTTAAATGAATATAAAAATTTGAATATTTGATTTATGTGAAATGAACTTTCATTTAATGGTGGATTTTAAAAAAACATTGAGAGTTGAAAGTTATAGAATAATATAATAGTTGTCAAAATTATTTTTCACAAATTTTATGTGTTTGTGGTTATACCATTTACTTTTATGAATAATAAAAATTAGTTTAATTTTATCTTTTATTTCTCTAACTTTTCCCGTATATATGATTGTAGAGTTAGCGCCTGTGATCTCAGATCTGTGAAGTTTGCACATGTCTGAGCAAGTAACATTTCTAGAGTTGCTTAGATTTTACCAGTGGCATCTCTGTGTGCACTGCTCCGATTGAATATTGAGGTCAGTATCCTTCTTATAGAAATTCACCTTGTGTAATTAATACATATTTTATTGAGATTTAAACAGTACAATATTTTAACTAATTAATGGTCCGTTACTTAGGTCATGTTATACATGTAAGATTTTCATTAAGCAAATGCGTGAGTATTAATTTTTGTCCCAAAAAAATTAAAGTGTGAAGAGAATCAGTACTATCTTGTTATAAAAGGAATATAATATAGAGTTTAGATGGCCTTATAATTAATTTTCGAATTAAAACCAAATTGAGAAAATTCCGCATATATATATATATATATATATATATATATATATATATATATAAACTTACAAGTAACGTTCAAATTTGTGGTAATCTCTTTTTTGATTCAACTCCAAGTTATAAATGTTAAATACATAGTCAGAATAACCGAACTTAGGACCCCGGGAATATTAATTTCACCTAAATATGGGACTGATTTGATTTACTCCATTACTTTGCTGAGACTGGTCCATGATCATATGAGTAGCGTGGGATGAAGGAGCATCACTTATCTTTCCTGGATCTATTTGTTGAGAAGAGTGGAAGTAATAGATTTTCATCAAACAAATGCTATAATATACTTTGAAAAAAACTTATGATAATAAGGTGGTCAATTTTCAAACCGAGAACGCATTATTCATATAAAACTATTACGTTTATTTAATTTCAAGTGTACTGCTCATATGGTGTAAAAATCAATCATAATCCCAATATATAAAAAAAAGAGTTTCATATCTTTAATATTTGGTTTTTCACAGGTATTTTCTTTCAAATAGAATTTTACTTGAGACATGATTAAACATTAAACTTACATCTTAGTATACCATGTAACGAGAGAGTAATTCCTTCATCTAAACTTGTTAATGCGAGTTTCATATATATTTCTGAAAGCACATATTTTCATAGTCAGAACTCAAGTTATGAGACAAACTTTCAAGGGATAAACTTGTGGAAGTAGATATTAGTTTTTTCAATAAAATTTTCTACATATGCACATATGACCAAGAAATTAAATCTCAATCATTATAATTAAAAAATTCAGTTATCTATTAATTATGCTGAATCTTGCTACAGGTAGTTTCATATATATTATAAATTTATATAAAACCTGATGAATGAATGAAATACTATATTTTTTGGGTAGGCACAAGTGGCAAGCTTTTCCATGTGTTCTGTATATATTGAAAGGTGACTAGTCAAAGGACGCCATGTGTGCTACAGAAATTTCCTTGACTGTAGGGTTCCTGTATGATGTTAATTAACCAATGCTTTGCCATCATCAGAATGCTTTACGAACCAGAAAGTGGCCCTTTTTGCTGACTTCACTTCTCTATCTAGCTAGGTAAGGACCAAATCCAAATGCCTAAAGCAACAAATACCACTTGACTTTGCCTTCTAATAATGGATATATAACCAAAGAGAAAATAGAAGATAATTCTTTCTATTCAAAGAAAATTAATACCAATAAGTATAGTTAATAACACAAACTAATGAAGGAAGAAAACTTTGTGAAAACAATAGCGCACTCGAGAATCTTACAGGTAGTTCTAGTAATTAACTTTCATTTCAAGACCAATTATCAGCACCTTTGTATTGAAAGCTTACCTAAAATTCCACAACTTTAATGGCTGGTTTGAAAATTGCAAATACATTATGCATGCATGGCTGGTAGTGTCATAAAACGTCATAATTAAATACTGGTGTGGTGGGTTAGTCATTTGTCAATGCCCCATTATAAATCAAGCTTAAAGGCCTCTGTTGGGAACTTTGACTTGCCAAAGTTTATGCCAACTTAACTAAAATACAACTAATTAGTTAGTGACTTGTCGATTAGTTATTTTGTCTGTAATCTCTTCTTTAAAGTAAAGGGTCGCTTGATAACGAGTACTCAAGGATACTCGTTAGAAAAGTAGAGTAAAAAGTATTTGGTTTTAAATATTTAATTCATTAAAAATATACAAATTGTTCAGCTATTACTTTTTTTTTTAAAAAAAATTATTAGAAATTATAACACTTAGGTATAAAGAGAAAAGAACGATTTAAAGACGTATATATAAAACACCTTAATTTAGTATACTCTTATATACTGTTATTTTATGAAATCCAGCTTATTACATGACTGATCATATATGTGGATAAAACAAAGAGAAGAATTTAAACTCACCCTAAATATCCATAATTCTTCTTACTTTGAAACGCTGTTTCCCTATGATAATCTTCCAAAGGTGCCCCAGAAAATACTGATGGGAAGTTGTTATCTGAACTTCAACTCCAATATAACCTAGAAAATCTTCAACAGCATTTGAATCTCCCCCCACACACATACAAAAAAAAAAAGGCAAATAAATTAATGCTGCCTGTGACCATGTTTCCTGACAACACTTTATAACGAATAAGTTTAGGAGGTCAGACTATAAATACAGATATATAAACCTTAGTCAAATGCATTTTATCGACATTAATAAACAGTACAAATGCTGTGAATGAATATATATTTGTGTCATACCTATATACACTCTCTGATATAGTGTTGTCCTGCTACTCTTGTCATCCACATTCATTCAATAATAATGTAATTTAATTTTTCTAACCACAAAAATTGTAGGTCATGCGTGAGGTACAATAATGCCCCAGTTAGTTTGGATCATTCTGTGAAGTACAATAATTCACCATTAATTAAATGAGTAAGCATGAACCATCTCCTGGCTTGTGTAATCTAATTGATCAAGGGTAAGATGATTATAAAAAATATATAAAATCAACAACAGCAAAAGAAGTTGGAATAAACAAGTAGTGACAATCTCCGGGCCCAATATTTGTTAAGATTAGAACTGCAATCAAACCAAACCCTTAAAAAAGGGGTTTCCAAAAAGAACATATGTATGACCTATGGTTGTGTCCCATACGTACCATTCCTAGTGTCCTGCCCCACGACTTGCAGATTTGTGAAACCATGGCAGGTTGTGTGCGTAAGGAAGAATACACTAATTAAATCATATGCATATACTTTTGATCAAGTTCCTGATCTATATATATTCAGTACCTAAAACTGTTCAGAAACAATACACATACTTCATTTAATTAAGTAGGTATTTATATATTGTAATAGTAACATGTCCATATCCTATGCACTAAAGGGGAGAGAATCTTTCTAGGTCTTCAAACTGATTGTTGTGGTTTTCAAAAGTATATGGTCTCATTTTTGTTATCAAATGTGTTAATGATTATCTTCAAACTTAATGTAGGGTCTCTTTTATATCTATAGAATCGGCAGCATGTATGTCGCCACACGAGCTTGTCCCCAACAAAGAAATTCCAAACCCTCCAATCATGAAGTTGATTACGTTGCTCACACAAGTATCTTTTTCTTCTTTTTTTACTTTTTAAATAAAAGGCTTAATTAAATAATGAAAAATAAAAAAGGTTATGTATTACATTTTATTTTATTATGAGTAGCATTGGAATTTCCATTGATTTGAAACTGCCTAGATTGGACAGGCAGCTAATTAGTACCATCCATATATACTATGGTCTCAGTGAATGCTGAAAGTGATGCACCGCCCAAAATAGTAAGATAGCAACATCAACTTTTGCATGAACCACCTCATCCTTCTTTTGATTATTTTATTTTTGTGCTAGTTCGTCAATGCCAATATGAATTTCTTTGTCTCTATCAATGATAGTTGCTTATTCTCAACTAGACACTTTTTTAAAAAATTATATGCATATTCTAAAATTTAATTGTTCCTAAACCTAAACCTAAACCTACATATATATGATGAGTACACAATTGTACATGTTCAGATATGGAACAAAGTTAAGCTATATATATATATATATATATATATATATCCCACTAATTGCTTCTTTGGACTGGAATCAACGGCCTGAATAGGGAAATAGAGGCTAGCCACAGAAAACCTAATAATAATAAGTTGATAACTGATCTATGATGATATTAAGAATTAGAGTAGCTATGTATTTCTATTATTAGTTATACATTTTCTCCTTTCAAAATGTTTGACCTACACTAAATTAATATGGGGATTCGAACACATTTAAAAGAAGATGCTTTCTTAAGTTGTGCTCCCAGTAAATACTTTATTTTCACAGTAACCTTTCAGTTTCTGTGATGAGTAATGTCCCCAGCTAATGTCTTATGTAGGTCTCCCTTGATTACCATTAGGTCACCAGCTCCTATTATTATATGTTAGACAAAAAACAAACAAAGAAAGCAAAGATGTTAGAGAAGAATCTAATCAACTTTTTCGTTGGATCAAGCTAGGTTGGAAACCAATGCACCAAAGACCATTAAATTAGATATGTCATATGGCTGTATCACAAATTCACAGCACCACAGTGAATTAATCTCCCTCTATATTGGATGTGGGCCATAAGACAGGAACCTTTCTTTTCATTAATCTTAGGAAATGACCCATGAAATGAATAATGACCTCACCAACAAGGCCTTTATGTATGCCCACCCATCCAATTGAAAGTTCAACTCTTTTAATTTAAAACAAAAAATGCAGACCAAAATAACAAAATTTAAAACTGAAATGTGAAATGGCAACGTATGTGTAATTAAAAGAACTTTTTATTTCTCCATAATTACATAAAATTTAACATTATCTTATTAATGATTTTTTAATCAAACTCTCTTACAGCAAAATAGTAAAATAATAATTTTTTTTTATCCATCTCTTATATAAATATTTAAAATATAAGTAACTTAAAAAATGAAAAAAAAACAACTTTAAATATAAAATTTGTGAAATATTATTTACAGTATATTTGGGCATATCTTGTTGATGTGACTGAGTATATAATATTAAAATAAAAATAATTAACGCAATAGCTAGTAAGAGTACACTGAATGCAGTCAGCTCTTGCAAATAATTTTGGGGCTTTAATACGCTTTTTTTTTTTTTATATATATATATAAAATATTAAATTTTGGTTCTAACTCAATGAAGTTTGAGTTTTGATTTGTATTTTTTATTTTTAAGAATGAATCCGAATTTTGTTTGAGTCTGAAGTATAATATATAAAATTAATTGTCTATGTTAAGTGGTAGAAATTTTAGTATTCTTTAAATAAAATATTGGATTCAAGTATTGTGAATAAAAATTGACAGCATAATTTACCACTTTAAGTAAGTCTACTCATTTCAGTTTTAATTTATCAGAGATCAAAATAACTTTTGAAAAAAATATATTTTCGGATAAAAGTAACAATGTATTAACTTGTTGTAAAAGCGAGGCATCATTGCTTAACAAATCTATATGATAAAAACAAGAATCAAAAGCATCAACTTTAAATAAAGGTTTCAAAACAAATTTGAACACTATAATGTTTTTTTTTATAGAAAATATTAAATTATTCAGGAATAACTCTTTATAAATCAAATTTTATTAATCTAACTGTTAAATTTAAAAAGCTCTTATAGAGTAGATTCGATTTACAAATTTTTATGAAAATTTTAAATCTCTTATTTGATACCTCGTTAAATAAAGTTAATTTAATATATAATATACTTTTTGAAAGGATGGTAGTTTTTTTTTATAACTATCGTAATTAGGGTCTTTAGTTTTTCAATGGATATTTGAGGTATTTTCATAAGCTATGATCCTTTGAGTCGGTTACGAAATTAATTATTTGTCTAGAGTTTAATCACACTTAAAGTTCATCACTTCTTTCTAGGAGTGTATTTTGTGAAAATTGAACTTAAGTTATTTTCTACAAACTCAATATGTATTGTAACTTATAAGGTTAAAATGATGGTAGTTTGATATAGTAAGATTAATTTGTGAATTTGTGTGGAATGCACTTTTAAAGAAAAGAAAAAAGAAGAGAATATTATTGAAATTTTTTAACAGAGAGGTTGTGCATTTTAAATTTACAACTAGTATTTTAATTTGTGCATCACATGAAAAAATGTTTATTATATATAATTACTATTTATCATAAATAAATGTTATTGAATGTATAAATTATATTTTTTATTTATAATGAAAAATTTAAATTATTGTATAAATTTATTTTTAAACTTTGATAATATTTAAAAACAATTGAAAATCAATTTAAAGGTAGAGATAAAATATGATAAGTTGGGAGAGATAGGCAGTTAAAGAGAATTTTTTAACTAATTGTGAGAATAATACATCGTCAATGTAAAGAAAAGAAAAAAGTATTAATAATATTTAATTGAGAAAATAAGGAAAGTGAGAGCTGAGCTTCAATTTCTAATTTATGTATTTTAATTTATAATATAAAAATTGATAGAAAAGTAGGTTTATTAGGTGATAGTTGAGAAACATTAAATTAACTTACTAAATATTTTTAATTAATTAGAAAATATGTATAAATTATTTTTTATTATTTTAAATATAATGAGTACTTTCTTTTTATTGAGTTTGTACCCCTGTTTATTTGCACCGAAAGAGAGTTAAAAATGAGTGAAATAAACAGTAAAATAAAATGGGACACGCCTTTTAAACTTAACTTTAATTCAAAATTTTTATCTCCCCTTACTTTCATTCCATTTTATAAAATTTTCTAACTAGTTTTTCCTTAAACAATATCCTTCGGATATTTATTAGTATTTGCTTATTTTACTTAATTGAATATCCTCTTATGATATATATATATATATATATATATATTATTAATATTTCATAAATAATAATTAAATAAAATACATTAAATAATCTGGAAATATAAATAAAAATCAATATATTCTGCATGGAAAACTAAAGAAAATTTTGAAGATGATTTAGTATTATTAAAAAAATAATTCTAAAGTTTTCTACTAATCCTCTATTTGCTGAGTGTAAAATATATATTTTTATATATTTTAAGATATTAAATATATTATTTTATTTAAGTTTTTTTTAGATAATATTAAAAAATCAAAATATTGTACAAACATATTTTTATGATGCTAAATATTGTACAAACATATGAGACTGCTTTCTAAAATACGGCCCATTAAAAGGAAGTGGGAAGAAGCTAATGCATGTGAGACTGCAAGATCCAGTACATCGTTTCGGATCCTTGTTGTTTAATGATTCCATGTTTTCTGACATTGTAATTGAATGCATCATGTATGAAACTACTGTGCATAATTTAGTATGTCTTAACAATATTGTGTTTAATCCTTTTTAAAAAATCAATATTGTATTATAATTTAGATAAAAAAAATATTTTTATTAAGATTTTGATTTTCATACACTTACATTAAAGATTTTTACACTATCAACTAATAAAAATATCTTAAATATGATTTTTGAAATAACTATTACAAAAACTAAAAATTATGCCATACATGTCATCAATTTATAATTGAATGACTGTAAAAAAAAAAAGGTTTACTCTATGAGTACATTCTAATTAAATTTGTGAGAAAATTCATAGTGATAATCAAAATAACATTATAAAGTAGTCTAATCTTATTAAATGTTTGTGTCAATACAAAGATTTTCACACTATTAATCAATATTAAAATTATTACTCCTATAAGTATGATTTTTAAAGTACTACCTCCCTTCCATATAATATGAAAGGTGGACAACCAACCATGACATGAACCTTGTTGGTTTGGTAACAGAAACTTGGGAATGGCTTGTATTTATTATTCAACGGCACCTGAAAAGTTAGATTAAGAAAGATCACTTGTTGCCATTTTGTTTTGAGAATTAACTAGTATAGCTAAGAGTCTTCATTTATCATATTCTTGTCTGGAGCATATTTGATCATCTTTGTCTCTTTTTGTGCACATCCTTGTGTCCTCACTTCAGTATTCCAGATTCAGTTTGTCAATTGCTTGAAAATTTCGTTTGGTATCTGATTAATTAAGGTCCTTTCGTTGTTAAAAGCCATACGTACAATCCCTTTTAGAAAGATCAACAACACTCAATGCATTTTGGAATTTTGTCACACGTCATTTGATTCTATTAACTACTTCTAATAATAAGAATAATGTGTCCTTGAAGCCACCTTTTGGAGTGAAGTATACCCATCATCCAAGTCTGCAATAATTTAAATGTCACTGTTAATTATCATGTTTTTCTTAGTACTACTTGTCTAATTTTTTGGTCAAATTATTATTATTTCTATGTATGAACATTTGTCAATAAAGTTGTCATATTTCTCTAGCTTTTACGGTATATTAGTTTGGTACATTAAGATGTATCAAATCGCTTATGGGCCTGCACTGTATTATTACTTTAATAGGGGGTTTTCTTTTTTACCTGCTTTCCTTTTAACTACGCCCCTCGCATCTTTTTTATTTTTTCTTCTTCAGAAATATCCCATATAAGTGGCTGGAATCAACATTTCAGAAATTACATTCCAGAAGTAAGTAAAATTTTCATAATTTTAGGACTGAATTTCCAAAAAAACCAAAACGATGAAACCAAACAAGTATACAAGGGTACTGTTGGAATAAAATATGACAAAAAAGGAGAGGGGATCAGTTAGAAAATTTAGGGTGCATAAAGTAACTTCGTTTTATTTGTTCACCCACCTCCCTCTTATTGGACCTTGAAGAGTGTGTTTTAAATAATATTGGAGAGAAATTTGGTATTTTTTAGTGAGATCCGCATTTTTTATATTGTACTTTAATTTTTAAAAAATAATATATTTTTATAATGTCTATTTTCATTCTCTAAATCAAACACACAATAAATAAATGGAATACAAATTCTCTAAAGTTAAACGATGAGAAACATAAAGGGAGTAAATATTTTCACTATCATATTTGTTACTCACTTATGCTTTAAATTATTTTTTCTTTTGAAAATGCTATTTTCAGATAAACATGATTTTGTTGAAAAAATATATAATAAAATCATGTTTTCATTGTGTAAGAGGGGCTGTTAAAAAAAATACAAAATAGAAATGTGATTTCATTGTGTATTTTGTCAACGAAATCATGTTTTCATTGTGTATTTTTTTTGCACTCCCTTAACGGAAATATGTTTTCTTTATCTATTTTTTATGTTTTTTTTAATTAATTATAAATGCAAGTTATTTTTAAAAATAATCAAATTAATTGTGATATAATTATCTTTTTTAAATTGAAATTAAATTAATCAAGAGACAAATTATCATTTTTAATAGTAGTCAATATCCTTTTAATTAAAATTGAATTAATCAGATAAAATTTACCATTTTTAAAGGTAATGGAATTATATGAAACATGAATTACTTTTATTAATAGTAATCAAATTAATTCAATTATTATTAGAAAAGGTAATGTGTTTCATCATTAAAATAGTTTATATCATTATTAATTTAAATAAAAAGGTACTCCCTAAGTCTCAAAATATTCCTCATATAAGAAGAAAAAAATATTATTATTTTAATTTTTTAATGTAATATTAATTATTTTTTTCACTTATATCTTTTATAATATTAATGGTATGAGCTACAAAACAAAAAATAAATTAATGGTGATTTTAAGGTTCATTTTGTAAAATTATTATTCTACTTCATCTATTTATTAGTTTTTATTGATCTGTATAAAATAATCTATGACAACATTAATTATGATAGAATGGAGGAAGTAACTTATATCTAAATTAATTACATTTTTCCCATAAAAATTTAACGAAATAAAAATGTATTTTCGTTGAGTAAAAGAGAGTGTAAGAAAAATTATATAACAAAAATATAATTTTGTTGAAGAAATATATAACAAAATTATGTTTACATTGTATATTATTTTGTATTCCCTCTTATAGAACAGAAACATGATTTCCTTGAGGATTTTTTAAAACACACACGAGCAATGTAAATAGCAAATCTGACCGCCGTTATAATAGTTACTTCCAACATATAATAACACACTGAAAAAATTCATATAATAACACTTTCAATGTGATGAAAGTCTTAACAGTTAACACACTATTATATAGATTCCTCAGCCAGCCTGAAAAAAACTCGTGCCACACTTTAAATGCCATAGAATATACCTCATTAGGATCACCGGATGTTTTCAATTATAGTATTTTCTATCAATATTATATTCAAATAAAATTATATATAAATGGTTGAGACTCGTGCTGAGATAAAAGAAAACTACAGGATCTTGATCCCTTTTTCATACACACATCTAAAAATTAATACACTCTAAGATTAAAGGAGTTATTTTTTTTTTCTTTACCTAAAGATTAAAGGAGGTTGTCATTGATTTTGTTCTTAAAGGAGTTGTTCTCAATTTTGATTAGAGGTTGTTTATGTTTCAGGGTTTGTATGCTGAATTATGATTGAGATAGGAAATACTGCTTTTTTTTCTCTTTAGGTGACTTGGAGGCACACTTTGGTTTGTTCCTTTTTTTTTTTTTTTTGTTTCCTGGTACCACTAATTTAATTTTAAACTCTAAACCACGGGTCCCTTTGTGAATAAAATTTTATTTTGGTTGATAAAAAAAACATTCATCCTCTTTTGATCCTTTTTCCTCTTTGCTTTCAAGCTTTTTTGAAAATTACCCTAAGGACAAGGACGGATCCAGAAAAAAAGGTAAGGGAGGCACTAGTGGGGGGGGGGGGGGG
>PYAF01000967.1:136644-157830 GCA_007407185.1 Glycine tomentella | reverse complement strand
AAGGACAAGGACGGATCCAGAAAAAAAGGTAAGGGAGGCACTAGTGGGGGGGGGGGGGGGAAGGCGCCCCAAAATTTTTTTTTTAAAAGAAAATTAAAGGAATAAACTATTATAACAAAAGTGTGAAAATGGTATAATTCAAAAGAGAAAAAATTGACAAAATTAGTGTGTGACTGATGCTTAAAAATAACAAGAGTGTGGCCACTGCATTCATGAAAATTATAAACATACATACCCATACTCACTCCTCTCTTATTTTTCATCTTTTTTATTATTCTTTTTCTATGTTTTTCAATTTCTCCTCATACAAATGTTTAAGTTATTTTTTTATTTTACTTTATTTTATTATTATAAAAAAATTATCTATTCTTAAAAAGTTAAGGGGGAGGACTGCTCCCAATCTTCAACCTGCGTCCGCCCCTGCCTACGGATGTGGAATCCCAATTAGGATTATTGACGTTGTATCCCTATTGATCAGATTACAAATGTGGTGTTTTTGGTGCATAGTAATAACGAAAACTAGGCATGTGCTTTTATTGTTGTCAAGGCACAATGTGTGCTGAACGTCTTTTTCTATACTGTGTACCATGGTATTTTTTTGCAAGTCAAGCACCTCTTGAAATATTGGTTTGTTAATAATATTGTTTATTAGCCTTTTAAAAAAAACAAATGTTTCTGAAAAGGAGTTTCTCTAATGGACGCAAGACTGGATTTAAGTCTCATCATTTTCTTGTAAGAGATGATGCATAAACAATTGCAGAAACAAAAAAAAATCTAAAATCTAAAAAGTGGACATAATTTAAAATTAGTAAGAGATAATGAGAAGAATATATAATTAGTCACAATTTTATGAATGAAAAAATCTAAACAAGTGAATCCAATTTTTAATACAACTATTCTAATTTTATTTGATCAGATGTCCAGTTTTAGTTTGGGTTACTTAGACAAACCCATTCTTATGTTCCAACTTCCAAGTGATAACCGCACCTGTGTGTGTTTTGTGAAGCATCTGTACGTACCCTAACATAGCAACCAAATTAAGCTGTCTTAACAAATTCCCTACTCCGACTCTTTTGGATCATTGATACTTTCCAACTTCCAACATAGAAAAATTAAGTTTCCTTCTCCTTGTCCACGAACATCGATCACTACTAAAAAACTCTTTCTAATCTTTACCAATTAATTTCACTCTACACCAAAAAAATCCAACAACATAACACATCAATGGCACAACCTATCAAGTCTCGAAACACCAGGAGGACATCATCATCCTCATCAACCTCTTACACATCAACCTTAACAACCCTAATCTTCATCGCACTATCTGTTTTGGGCATATGGATGCTAACCTCCAACTCTATAGTCACACCCAAAACACGCACTGCCATTGATGATAATATCTCCGAAACCACCAACACCGACCTCACCGAAGACACGCCCGAAACCGTCACCGCCACCACCGCAACAACGACAAACACCATCCCAGATGATTTAACTGAATCCACCACAACCATCACAGAAGAATTGCCACGTGAGACGGCCACAGAAGATTCACAACATGAAATCCAAACCAAAATTCAAGACCAAAAGGAAGCTACCGTGTTCGGAGACAACCCCGGAAACCTCCCCGATGATGCCATAAAGAACGACGTTAAGAAGGAAACGTCCATGGCGAACGAAGCTACTGAAGGGAACCAAAAGGGTGGTGAAGAAGAAAACAACAACAACAACATAGCTCAAGATGAAAAAGAAAACCTAAACTACTCAAAACAAAACACGGAACCTGAGAATGCAAATAATGTGAGTGAGAATATTCAAGAAGAGGGCACTGGAGGAGGTAAGGGCAACGACGATGACGCGAACGTGCAGCAACTAAGAGAAGACAAAGGTGAGGTGGTACCGGAGAAAGAGCAAAAGGAAAAAGAGAAGAAGAACAATAGGAGGAAATCAAACAAGGGGTTGAAGAAGGAGTTGTCAACAGAAGCGGATCATGATGAGTCACAGGGTGAGAAAAAGAGATCACAAAACGATCAGGAATCAGCAGAAGTTGTGCAATTGCAAGATTTGAAGTGGGGTTTGTGCAATGTCACGGCTGGTATTGATTACATTCCATGTTTGGATAATGAGAAGTATTTGAAAACTTCGAGCAGAAAGCACTACGAGCATAGAGAGAGGCACTGCCCTGAGGATGCACCTACGTGCCTGGTGCCACTTCCCAAAGGCTACAAAACACCAATCCAATGGCCTAGCAGTAGAGATAAGGTGACGTGTTTTCAAAGGAGTAGTAAACATATTTTAAAAACCATTCATTCATTCCATGCTTTCATAGGTATATTTTCGGTTTAAATATATTTGAAGTTTCACTTGTATTAAAATATGAAATTGTATTATATGTTAATTGTCAAAGTAAATTACTCTAAAATGAATCGATTTAGTGAAAAATAATTAATTGAATGTTAAATAAAACATTTTAAATTCCTTATGTTAAAAAAAAGTGAAATCTTAATTCTTAGACTTGACATACATAAAGTACCTAAGGAATTATACATAAGTTTTTACTTTCCTAAAAATTATTCCTTTGCTTTCATGACCTTTAATTTATCTCAATATTTTTTAAAGATTAAAAAATATGAGTCTTTTTTTATTCCTTTGTTGTTGTTTTTATACTACTTAATTTCTTTAATTAGCATATTTTAATGCTTATAATAAAGGTATTCTAGTAAGAAATTATATAATTAATCTTTTTGAAAGTCACATTTTACACAATTACCCTTCGTTCCATTATAACTATAGTGTAAAAAAAATTATTCTAAAATAATTATCATTTTAATTTTTTAATATAATATTAATTATTTTTTACTTATATTTCTTACTATATTAATGATGAGTTATAAAAACAAAAAATGAACTGATGATAATTTTAATTTTGTAAAATTAAATTATTATTTTCTTTCATGTATTTATTTTCTTTCATGTATTTATTATTTTGGGTGCATAGTGCCATTGTGTATACGATGATGATGAGTTTCTGAAAATTAAAGATCAAGCTTCTTTGTGTTTGAACAGATATGGTACCACAACATACCACACACTTTGCTAGCAGACGTGAAGGGACACCAGAACTGGGTGAAGTTGACGGGTGAGTTCTTGGCATTCCCGGGAGGTGGCACCCAGTTCATTCATGGCGCTCTCCACTACATTGATTTTCTTCAACAGGTGATGTTAATTTGTACATAATAATTAGCAATTAAGGTTGTCAAGGATAGAATCTACATGATCATGGAGTATTGATGGACTTGACAAAAATAATATTTGAAAAGCTCTATCATAGATTCATAATATGCAAATATATATATATATATATATATATATATATATATATATATATTCGGATATAATACATTCGGGTCCCTCTAAAAGATGTTAAATTTAAAATTGGTCCATCCAAAAAATTTCGTTCCATTTGAGACTCTCTAAAATTTTAATGTTACTGTTCATCCATGTTAATTCTATTTATGAATCTGGCAAATAGATTGAACACAAATTCTGTTTGAGACACTTGTACAGCAGTTTAAAAAAATAGTTGTGATTCATGTTAAAATACCGGATGAACATATTATATTAAAATATTAAGAGACAGAAATAGGACGAAATGTTTTGGAGGAATCAATTCCGGATTTCACATATTTTAGAGGAACTAAAAGCATACTTTGTCCTATTTTCCCTAAAATAGAATATTACACTCTTAAATTGTTCATCATAATTATTTCCTCCTGGTAACTGTTAAGTATACAATTTGATATGATGAAAGGAATGGCTGAATATTGTAACGCAGGCTGAACCAGGTATTGCATGGGGAAAGCACACTAGGGTGATTTTGGATGTTGGGTGTGGGGTAGGTAGTTTAGGAGGTTACCTATTTGAAAGAGATGTTATTGCTATGTCTTTTGCACCCAAAGATGAGCATGAAGCACAAGTGCAATTTGCCCTAGAGAGAGGGATACCAGCCATATCTTCTGTCATGGGTACCCAAAGGTTGCAATTCCCCAGCCATGTCTTTGATCTTATTCATTGTGCACGCTGTCGTGTACCTTGGCATGAGGATGGTACTTAATCTCACTAACACTTTTTACTTTGTTAAAATTTGTCATTCTATATGATTAAATTTAATGTTCTAGTTTTGCATTGGTCATTGAGAAATGTGTGAATCTGTTGTAGGTGGCATGTTGCTTTTGGAATTGAATCGTCTTCTCAGACCAGGGGGTTATTTTGTGTGGTGTGCTACACCTGTGTACCAGACAATTGAAGAAGATGCTGAGATATGGAAGCGTACGATACATAACATTTTTTTGCTACATATATGCATTTTTGTAGGCTCTAACATTTTGTTATTTTCTTCTAGAAATGACTGCATTAACCAAGTCCATGTGTTGGGAACTTGTGACCATAAAAAAGGATGCATTGAATAAAGTTGGTGCTGCCTTCTACCGCAAACCCACTTCCAACGAATGCTACGAGCAAAGGGAGCAAAACCAACCTCCAATGTGCAAAACTGATGATGATCCAAATGCTGCATGGTATGTCTCTTCATATTCTTGTATTGGCAACTCCAATAAGACCATGGACAGAAATTTTTGTATTATACTATAGTAAAAATGGGATTAAACAACTCGATGATTGGTGTATTTTTTCATGTACTTAAAAGATAATTGGTACAATTTTCTTAATTGCACTATTCATCATAATTGTCTAACCCTATTGTTACTTGAGTTAATTAGTTAAACAACCCAAAATGTTGAATAAAGAACATATATTATGACTAGAAAATTGTTTCTTAGACACCCCAAAGGTATTAGACAATATGAGAGAGATAGGAAGAGAGAAGACATTAGTGATTGAGGATATGACGTGATAGGAAAAGAGAGAAAAAGATAAATAAAAAGTATTGTTGGGATATTTGTAAATAATGTGTGTCTAAATATAACTACTCTTATGACTATTCCGTAATTTTAATTGACCAAATATATTGTAAAATAAGAATATATATATATATATATATATATATATATAGAGAGAGAGAGAGAGAGAGAGAGAGAGAGAGAGAGAACTATAGACTTAATAAATAATAATGTGATAAGAAGAAAATATATATCATTACTGATATATTATACTGCAGGTATGTTCCTCTACAGGCGTGCATGCACAGGTTGCCTAATGACAAGGCTGAAAGAGGAACTAGATGGCCTGAAACTTGGCCTCGTAGACTGGAAAAAGCCCCATATTGGTTAAACAACTTGCAAGGTGGAAAACAAGCTTCTCAAGATTTTGCAACAGACAATGAACGTTGGAAAAACGTTGTAGATGAGTTGAGTAACATTGGGATTTCTTGGTCTAACGTGAGAAATATCATGGACATGCGAGCTACCTATGGAGGGTAGGTATATATCAATCAGCTTGGATTAAAACTATTTCATTTTTTTTATTTGTGTGCTATGTTTTTGTCCTTAATATATCTATCATGCGATTAAGGAATTTAGCTCATTTAATTAAACAGAGTGCATAAATTATTATAAATATCTGTCTTCGATCGATTCCTATTTTCTATGGATAAAAAAAAACCTACCATGCCTTGGTAATACTATTGAATCATTGATCATAATGGTATATTCATCAAAATTACTCATTGTGTATGCAGATTTGCAGCAGCTTTGAAGGATCTTCCTGTTTGGGTATTCAATGTGGTGAACATAGACGCTCCTGACACACTTCCTGTCATATATGAGCGAGGTCTCATTGGAATATACCATGATTGGTGTGAATCCTTTAGCACCTATCCACGAACTTATGATCTACTACATGCAGATCATCTTTTCTCAAATCTTAAGAATAGGTAATCAATGGATTCCAACTTCTTTTTAGTTCCATTTTCATGTACAATGAATCATTGTACAAATTTATAAACTGTAAACCAATTAAAAATTATTATATACATGAATTTTAAAGTAGTTATTAATAAAATCAACAATCTTATTATGATTGAATGGTAGTGTTAATGTATTTAAATTTCATCTTAATCTGGTTTTCTTGTTTTGGTTTGTCAGGTGCAATCTTGTTCCTGTTGTAGCAGAAATTGATAGAATACTAAGACCAGGAGGTAATTTGATAGTCCGTGATGAATCTAGTGTCATTGGTGAGGTGGAGACTCTGTTGAAATCTCTGCATTGGGAAATAACCTCCACAAACCAAGAGGGGTTGCTCTGTGGCAAGAAAGGAAATTGGCGACCTAACTCCTAAAGTAAATTTGTGTTGATCAAGGAGACAACATTGGTGATGAAATTTAAGATTATGATTCCAAAAAAGCTATGCACTAGCAGTACATGAGGTTTGGTTTGTTATCGGCTTTCTATGACACAATAGTTATCCTGAAAAGGTGTAACACGATTTAGTACTGATGCATAACATTCAAGTAGTACACCAAAAAAGACATGCTGTAATGCACACACCAACAGATTGACATTTGTAGTTGTGAACAGAAAACATGAAGTGTCACTTCTAGTTATTCTGTTCAATGCTTGAATTCAGAAGCAGTTTTCTAGTTCAATAGATTATTTTACAGGACATTATTTGTTAGTCTTGTACTTGAAAGCAGTTTCAGCTTAATTGAATTGATTATTAGACAACAGATATTTTATATTGGTTCTTCTTGGAAAGAAACTAAATGTTGTAAACATCTTTGATGTTATCATGCCAGGCTAAGTGATGGATATATGCTTCAAATTCACCAAAAAAATAATAATAATGAGAAGTATTGATTAAATTCACATATTGTGGACTTTAGGCTTCGTGTATTTCAAATTCATCACTTTGATTGCTTCATTTCAAATATTTCAAATTCATCCTTTTTTTCACACATTGCAACACAAAAAGTTTTTTATGATGTCGGAACAACGATGATTGTATCAAAACCGATGTAGAAAATTGACCAGTGACATTTTTGTAAATAAGTGGTCACGTTAACGACGATTTTAGGTAAAACCATCGTAAAATCATTTAATATGACGACGATTTTGGTGATAACCGTTGTAGATTGGAGAAGTTTAAAGATGGTTTTGGAGAACCGTCTTCGTATTGAATCTAAAAATTAATTTGCTGAGTCCGATTGCACTCGTGCAAGCTCTCACGCCTAGGTCCGAAACACTATGTGCCTTGCCCTTAAACCCTTGTTGCTCTCATTGTATTGAAGCTTTCATCTCTGTGTTGGTGCTTTCATCAACGTCGTCTACTCGTCTTGTCATCACCATCATTTCGTTGTCAACGTCGAGGTATGAATCCCTCTGCCAACACAGAGAATCGATGTTTCATCACCGTGTGTGAAACATGATCGACAACATAACTTCCACCACTGAAAAGCTTGTGCGTTTTGCTTATTAGTATTAGGTTTTTCTTCTTTTTTTTCCCATTTTCACATTGTGACCTAATTTGCTATTCTGCGTTTCAGATTAGGGTATAGGAAAAGAACGACAATGCAAGGAAGGACGAGTTTGCTGCACTCGAAGGCCAAATCGTCACTAGAATTAACATTTTTAATGCCTTTTATGATAGACTCAAAGAGGTTGCTCATTTCTTTTTCTTTTGTATTTCTCAATTTTTAGAAGGAATGGAGTTTTCTTTTGCTTAAAATAAATATAAAAAAACTTAAAGTGGTGAAGCATTAAAAGTGTTGTGTTTAAATATGTATGTGTAGGTTTATGATTGTAGTTGTGTGCGGAACTGGAAGGAAAATTAGGGGATTATATTTAATGTAATTACGTTTTGGAAGAAAATAAATAACTTGATATGGTGAAGCTGGGTTCTTGCAATTATTTGATATTTTGCTATTGATGTATTTGTAACGGATTGGTTGTTTTGTGTTGTTGACGCCAATGACGATTATGAAACACTTCTCAATGAGGAACCTCAAATTGTGTTTAGTGGAGAGGTCTCTCTATCTCTCTCTTTCACTTTCACTAATATGCAGGACTATTGTGTTCCGTATAATGTAATAATTTTTTCCTTTTTTCTACTGTCACTTATGGTATGCAAATGTTTCAGAGTCTTGCATCATATAAATGTGTTTCGTCCTTTTGCATCATACTCGGTTAAATCTTTCATATAAAAAAAGGGATGTCTAGTGAATTGAATATATTTTTGCATCATATTTACATATTCAAGAGGAAGAGAATCGTAAGAGTTTCCAAATCCAAAATACTATGATAATCCTCAAGAATGAACAAATTTTGCAGAGAATCATTGAAGACACCCATTGAACTAAACAGAGTTTGGGCATCATCTAAAAGTCAATCGACATATTCAATAATTTTGCAGAGAAGAGAATTGTAGAAGTTCCCGAACCCCAAGAACTACACAAGTCCCCGGGAACTAAAAACTCCCAATTATTTATGTAAGCATTAACATGTTATCCCATTTACCCATAAGTATTGAGCAAGAGAAATAAGTAATGCTAAAATAAAATGACAGTGGCTTCTCAAATAAACTCACGTTAGGTGCTATATTAATATTTTCTTAAAATATTTCACACATTTCTATAATAATTTATAATTCTTGTTACATTAAACAATTCAATAATTTTTCTTTTAGAAAGGAAATTTATCGTAGCTTCTTAATTGACTCCACAATGTATCTTACTCTTCTATATTATTATTTATCTTAATTTGAATATATTATATTTATGCTAATTGTTTTTTATTAAAAAAAAAAAAAAAAAGCAACGTTTGAAAGTTTCAACCAAATTCCCATCACATGAAAGCATAACAAAGAAAGAACATGATGCCAAATTTTAACATTGAAATTCCCGAATTGAAAGTTGTGAAATTGCAATGTGAAACGCGATATAAAAATAACGGAGAGAAACTCCGTTAAATATTCTCGGTTTAATCTTCCATTTAGAAAAAAGAAGGTTGTCCACTGAATTGAAAATCTTTTTTGCATCACATCATAACTTAATTTACAGAATCAAGAGGAAGAAAATAGTAAGTGTATAAGAGTCCTCAAGAATTAACAAACTCTTAATTATCTATATAAGCATTGACACAGTATCCCATTAACCCATAAGCACAGAGACAGGAAAAATAAAACTGATGGCTCAGAAACCGAATTTTTCACTCCAATGATATAAAAATAAGTAAAAAACTATTCAAACAAGACGTCCTAAAAATTATTTACACAAATTATACAAGTGATTTAAGGTGAGAAATTGGTTTTCCCTCAAATCGATTTCTCAGTCTGTTTTTTGTTTTTTTTTTCTTTTCATTTTTACGTTTGGGAGGAACCAATTTCTCATTCTTGGGGAACCGATTTCATGAAGTAAAAATGAAAAAAAAAAAAAACAAAGATGAGAAATCTATTTGGAAGAACCAATCTCTTAACTTAAATAGTGATTTGTATAATTTGTATAATAATTAATTTTTAGGTTATATTATTTGGATAATTTTTAATTTTATTGTATTATTGGGTGAAAAAATCATCAGAAACCCCGCCGGACAACCATTCTTGCGGATATAAGCATACTCTTAATATTCATTCCTCAAAATTTTGTCTGCCCTAATCTTAACCATTCAAACAAAACCAAAATATTATACTAGTAATATTTTTCATTTTCTAATATTTAAAAAAGATGAGTATACACCTAGGGTTCAGTAAATTATTAACCAAACCCAATTTCATTTTTTTCTCGCAAAAGTGTTACCCACCGCAGTATAAAAAATTGATAAATAACCAATCCTTCTGAATTCAAAAGAACAGGAAAAATGCTTATAAAAAATAGAACTAATATCCCAGTCTTACATGGTCAATTGGCTATCAAAAATACACAAACAAAGTCATGAAAGAAAAATAACACAGCGTATTATTACAAAATAAAAAAAAAACTAGGGAATTATGCGATCTAAGAAGTAAATCTCCGAATTAATCTTCGGGATTATATAAATCATACATTTTTATCCCTGATATTTAAAAAAAAAAAATCAGTTTCTACATTTGCAATTCGACATACAACACTTCGTTCCTTTTTTGATAAAAATAAAAGGACAATTCACGAAATCGAGAAATATGGAAAGCTTTTTAAGATTCAGAGGATATAATATAATAATATAAATAAATTAATAATGCTAACCCATGTGATGAAGACTATGAAGAAGGTTTGGGGCTGGGATCGTGTTGTTTGTATAGCTTATTGTATTCTTCGAGTTCGTCGTAGTAAACGTCCCAGACGCATCGGACGCATCCGCTGCCGCAGCAATCGCCGGGCTCCGGCTTCTCCGGCGGCGACGGAGTCTCCTTCGCCGGATTCGGGGTTTTATCATCGGGTTTGGGTTGGATCGGGTGCGGGGCGGGTGTATGCGCGGTTCGTGCACCCTCGGCCATGCGATTGGAATGGAGAAAGAAGAAGGGTAGGATTCGTTGAAGAGGGGTTTTGGTGAGGGGGATGTTGAAAGCGAGAAGCTTTTGGGTGAAAATGAAATCGGAAGAAGGAGATGTTCTCATGGTCTACGCCGCCGCCGCCGCCACCACATTCTCTCTCTCTTTCTTTAGGATTGGGGAATGGATCAATTGAATTTGAAGACCAAGATAATAAGAGTGTATGGTGTGCCGTTTTATACAACCCTGCCGCGTTTCGCTCGCCGTTCGTTTGTTGTTGGTTGTGCTGACTTTTTTTTTTTTTTTAATTAAGAAAATTAAAAAAATAAAATCTGGAATTATTATATATTGTAAAAATAGAAAAGTAAGGTATAAGGCTAATTAAATTTAAAAAGTCTTGCAAACCAATAATCTAACAAATTAACAAAAAGGCTAATTTGTTAATCTAATATACTATCTCCATTTCATATTATATGATGTTTTAGGAAAAAAAATTATTCTAAAATATATGTTTTCTTACAAAATAATGTTGCATTAAATATTTTTTTCGATACTACTCTTAATCAATATTCCATCCGATTTCTTTTATAAACAAAAAAAAAATAGTTTTAAGCTTATTAAAAAAATTAGTTAATTTCATTAAATGTGTCATTTTTAATTTAAAAAATTAATATTTTTTTCCAAACCTTTCTTCATTAAAACTTGATATTAAACATAAATTCCCTATTAAATGAAGGATATTTGAAGATAATTTCATTAAATGAAACAAAGATAGTCAAAATTTGTTTATAAAAGAGAACAAAAAATATGTTTTTTTCAACAATCATTTATCCTTTTCCGACAACATTTCCAAATCACATTTGAAAACTAAAATAAAAAAACTTGCTACTACCTCAAACAGCCGTAATCCAAATTACAAAAGTTTATATTGCATTGATTTAGATTTGATATTATTTTCCAAACAACCCAAAAGCTATCATAATATTTTTATGAATAAATTAGAAATTTAGTCTCAAAATCAATTTAAATAAAAAAATCAATTGAAATCAAATTTGGAACAACCAAGCCTGACATTATAAATGTTGTCAAAAATATATTAAGTAGCTGTATAACCGTAATAGTTCACAAAAATGGTACACAACTAACTTCTCTAGCTATGACTACCCTGAAAATTTCTCTTTATGAATTAGTCTACAAACACAATTTATGAGTGTGATTTCATTTAGATCATGTTTGGACACTTTTTTATATATAAATACTTATAAGTATAGAAAATAAAAATGAAATGAATTTTTTCAATTAGTTAAAATCAACTTATACATTAAATTTTTATATAATCTCTCCCATTTAACTTTAATAAAAGTTAAGGGGTATAAATTGATTTTAATTTATAGGAAAAATTGAATTAATTTTACTTTTTCATTCTTCTCTTTTAAATATTTATAACGAAGTTTATTATTTTATTCATGTAGTCCAACTTACTTAATGAGAAAAGGATTTGATTTATTTGGCTGTATGTTGGGTAGATAGCTCCAACATTCTTTACAAGAAAAGGTATTTAATTATTGTTGCATTTGAATTTTGATTTCTTCCGATGTATGTTCGGTAGATTGCTCATCTGTTATGTTTTGTGCACAGTTGTATGGAATTTCCTATCCTATTATCTAGAATAAACAAAAATGTTTCGGGGTTAGCAAGTCAAAGTTGTGCTCTGACCACACGCCTTTGACATTTAATAATCTCTTACAACTTGTTCCATCTTTGCTGTCCATCATTCTTAAGGAACATAACATCATCTACTTTGGTTAATATGATCCATGGAGCACTTAGACATGGCGAGTGAAGTGAAGCATCAAAGAATCAAAACCAACGGGATATGGATACACGTGGCAGAGAAAGGAACAGGTCCACTAGTTCTGCTGCTTCATGGCTTCCCAGAAACATGGTATGCATGGCGCCACCAGATCAATTTCTTGGCCCAGCATGGCTACCATGTGGTTGCACCTGATCTTAGAGGATATGGTGACTCTGATTCTCCTATTGATCCCAGTTCCTACACTATTCACCACCTTGTAGGTGACATTATAGGTTTCCTTGATCATTTTGGTCAACAACAGGTAACACAATTGTTCTCTCTAGTTCATTTTGTGTGGCCAAGTCTCAGAATTTGATTGAGCAACAATGAACTTATACCAATTTTTAGGACACTTCTTATAATTCATTTTGTTTGACATTTTTCTCTTTTCTTCATGTCTCTCTCCTAACGGGATAAACTATGTTTTTTCAGTTTTTATAATTTTGGTGAAACTTGATATTAGTCTCCAAACTTCAACTTTAATCAACTTAGTCCGTGAACTTTATAAAAGTCGTGACTTTTGTTCCTTCTCACAATGAAAGCCGTATGTGAGGAGGAAGGAAAATAACTTCTTTTGAAAAGTTCGGGAACCAAATTGCTCAAAGTTCTCACAGGGAGTTTTTACTAAAAATACAGAGAATAAAAAAATATTTTACTCTATTTTGTGGTATAATTTTTTTTTGTTTGAGTATGATTGTGCTTTCTTTCTTTTGATGTTTGTCTTTCTTTTTTTTTACCAAATTGAACAATATAGGCATTTGTTGTTGGATCTGATTGGGGAGCAGTCATTGGATGGCATCTGAATCTGTTTAGGCCTGAAAGAGTCAAAGGATTTGTTTGTCTGGGTTTTCCTTACTACCCAAGATCTCCAACTGCTAAAACGGTTGAAACTATCAGGAAATTAATTGGAGATAAGAGTCATGTTTGCCAGTTCCAGGTTCCTTGTACTTACTGCTTGTTTAAATGGATTGACATTTATATGCATTTCAAAATCTTTTCACGGCAAAACATAGATATAGTTTTTCCTGTGTTTTTAGTATTGTTCTCTAGTCAGAATCAGAGTTTCACTATTAAAATATATGTTATGTTGACCTATCGAAGTGAAACTCATTCTATTAACACCAAAAGCACATAATCAATTACATTTAAGTTTTTTCCTCGCCTAAATTGGTTTTACTAATATATATGATGTGGTTTGTGTTTGTGGGGTTGGGTGTGCTTTCAACACTGATCTATAATTAGAATTGGAGTATCATTTTAATAACCTATGTTATGCTGACTTATAGAGATGAAACTTCAATTTTAATCAAAGATTAAAGTATTAAATTTTGGAGACCTCATATTTCTAAATATCTCATTAACACTTTTTTTTTTATCTTTCTTCTTATCACATCATATCACCTATCATATTTATAATTTTCTCTTTTATCTTTGTCTCACTAGGGAACAAGTAAGTTGATGGGAGTTAAAAAACTATTTTTGTAGAGATTACCACTAAAAGCACCTAATCAACTACATCTAAGATTTTCTCTTGCCTAATTTTGTGTTACTAATATGAATGATGATGTGGTCTGTGTTTGTGGGATTGGGTGTGCAGGAACCAGGTAGAGCAGAGAGGGCTTTTGCTAGATATGATTATTTGACAGTGATGAAGAAGTTTTTGCTGATAACACGGACAGATTTTCCAGCATCTCCACCGGGCATGGAGCTTGTTGATTTCTTGCCAACACCTTCGGTTGTGCCATCATGGATAACCGAGGAAGAACTCATGGTCTTTGCAGACAAATTCCAAGAGTCTGGTTTCACTGGTCCACTCAATTATTACCGTGCAATGGACTTGTAAGTATTTTCATTAGTACTTTTCTTGTTTAATTTTATTTAGAAGACAATTCAATTTCTTGCATAGTACATGCACAATTCAACTTTGAATTCTCTACTATAGTCAAACTTAGAAAAACCAATTCAAGTTTTAGTAGCCGACATGTTCTATACATTCAAAGGCTGTGGGGTACACCCAATGGGTAAGCTCACTTGGCAACAAAAGTTAAGTTTAAGGAAAAAAAATTGAATTTAATTTTCAAAAATAATACATTCTTAGAAAGACATGAAGAGCTTTATGTTAATTAAGTTTTGGATTGAGAATTAGTCTCATAATCAATCCCTAATTACAGTGGTTATATATAAAAAAAGACTATACACTTGCTAGCAAATTGGGCTTCGTAAAATCCGACATGTTATGTTTTCTATGAAAGAATTAACGTTTTCTTACCTTGATGCTCAATGGTTACAGAAACTGGGAGCTTCTTGCACCATGGCAAGGATCAAAGATAACAGTTCCAACGAAGTTCATAGCAGGAGACAAAGACATCAGTTTTGAAGCAGCGGGTACAAAGGCTTTTGTGGAAAGTGATAATTTCAAGAGCCTTGTTCCCAACCTTGAAGTGGTTATACTAGACGGCCACCATTTTATTCATCAAGAAAAAGCCCAACAAGTTTCACATGAAATCCTTTCCTTCATCCGTAAATTATCCCCCAATGCTTCCATATAATATTAGCTATTTATAGAGAATTGTTGATTGTTAATGTAAACCCCTTTGTCTAGGTTGTAACACGGCAGCGTAGTTTTTACTTACTATTGTGATTTTCACAAATTTTTTAAATTAGTGATAATTCATTTGCTTTATTATCTAGGTTTCCTTAATTTCTGCAACACTACAGAGTACAGACAAAATATCTTTGGAGGTCAGCAGCCAAGTATTGTGAGTGTGAATAACAAAGCTTATTTTGTGTGTCAGCTTCGAATTTATAGATTTTATTGATATTATAATTTAAAGATTCAATGAACACAAGCTATTCTGTACACAAATCCTGTCATGAAAAAGCATAAGAAATACAGGTGGCACTATAAAAAAATACAAAAGCTGAAATCACAGCAGAAGGGCATGTGAAAGAAGCATACTTTAAAAGGAAACAGGTATATAACGCATGCTTTTGTTTTGTAATAATAAGCGTTTCTGTTCAACGGAAACGAAATATTTCTCCTACGAAGGTTCAACAGACCTACGATCTTTTGGCTATAAATGGTAATTTCAAGTCCTAGAACACACTCTGGGAGGAAACGAACAGAAAACTTGTTAGTATGAAGGAGATGGAACACGGATATAAAAGAAACCATGATTTTTATCTCCAGAAATTGCATCCACGGGTGTGGAGAATCCCATCATTAAAAAGTGATAGGAAAAATGAGCAATTTTTCAATGCTACAAATATCAAATAAGAAAGGAGATTAAACACAAGGAGAAAGGAAAGAATCATGAAGGAAAATGAAATAATCAGTCATTCCTTCTTGCTGGTTTAAGCAATTTTAGGACATTTTCATAAACAATAAATGTTATTGAAGAAGCGGGAGCATTCTTCAAGAGGTTTGCGGTAATTCCTTTGTAAAAACCTCGGACACCTTCAAATCTGCAAGAGCAGAACAAAATCTATAATGGCTTATATCTCAATTTGAAATGATCAAGAGCATATTAATTTGGATACACACAAGAGTAACTATTATAATTCATTGGCAGCATTTCACTAAGAGTCAACCTATTGTGTTGCCATTTGCAAAGGTATAAGCAATTGAATAATCTTAATCACCAATAATATTTATGATTCTTGTCCAGTTTCGACTTTGCTTATTTGCCAATAGAAAGATGTAAACTAAAGCTGGATGGGTTTTAATATGTACCGTGCAGTTTCTTTCACAACATGCAACGTGTCCATATATCTTGGAACCCCATCACCACTGGGTCTTTGCTGCAGAGACAAGGAAACTTCAGTCGAAAAATGCACAGTTAAAAGAAAAGCAATATGTGATATCTCTATCTTTGTAATGACATCCTCGTACCTGCAATCGAGCCCGTATAACCTGAAAAAGGGGAGGAAAAGTATGCCTCATGAGAAAGCAACTTCTTCAGTGATTGATATATATCATACTTAATGACTATAGAAGCTAGAATCTGATAAGTGTCATATTTTAGTTATTTTTGGGATTAGAATGTAACACTTATTTTTTGATTTTAATAGTTTTTCTTAAAAACTTTCCTTAATTCTAGTTGTTTTATATATTGTATATTTATAAGTGTTTTTGTTTATAATATAGAAGACTCATTCGTGCCTCTCTTATGTTTTGATGATCATTTGTTGGAAAAAGAATCAGAGCCAAGCTGAAGAGTGTTGAGGGTCATTCTGAAGAGGTGAAGTCCTCTGTCACTCGCTTGGGCTAGTCAAAGCTCACTTGGGCGAGCCTGCATGCAGAACAGGGGAGTTTCAGGGTGATGAACTTGCCTGGGCGAGCCATATCTCGCTTGGGCGAGTGACATTCCTTCAGCTTGAAGATATCTACTAGCCCAGGCGAGTGGAACTCGCTTGGACAAGTTTTTCTGTCACCAACTTGATAAAAACTCAAACAAAAGTTAAAACCAAGAGAGTTTTGGCAGAAACAAGAGGTAGAGATTCAGAGATAGCGAGAGGAATAGAGAGAACAAAGAAAAACCAAGTTGGAGCTACAGAGATTGACGTCAAAGTGATCGTGGATTCCATCCTTTATCATTTCATTTGTTGATCTTGTACTCGCTACCATGAACAGCTAGTTTCTCTGTAGGATTGAATGTAATTTTCATACCCTGATGTATTTATTTTGATATTTTATATATATGAATCTTTTCTACTCATTCTTAGTTATTTCATTTTATTCTTAATGCATTCTACTTGATTATTAGTTTCACGAAATTGGATTTTAAGTTTGGCTGGAAAGTACTCTTAGACCTGAAATGAATGGATTCACTCCTTATGTTACGTTGCTAGGAATAAAGCATAACATTTTGATTGTTATTTGCACGAGATTATGATTGTAAAGATGGAATATTTATTAAATATATGAGATCAGAGATGTTGGAAAATGATTCATATGTATTAATTTCATTTAGATACTGAAGATATGAATGATGATATCAAATCCTATACTTTTCTTGAATTAATTAAATCCATTTTATTAGTTTTTTTAATTTTACATGTTTACGACTTTTACGCTATTTACCTTTCTTTCATTAAACCCATGAAATTTCAATCAAATCCTTTGTATATATCTATTGAACTGTTTAATTTTATTTGGAGAAACTGAATAACTCTAAGTCCTTGTAGAGACGATTTCATTTATAAAATTTGTAACCTACGAAGACATTGGTACGCTTGACAAAAGTCTAACAGAATCCTCCTTCAAAAGAGAGGGGACAAACAGTTGTACCTGAAATGGATAGGTTAGAAGTACTGCAGCCAGTTTTGATGTTGCTCCAAGAATAGCATAATCAACAGAATTCTGGGGAAAAGAATACAATATGAAAACATTACAACAGTAAGTTTTGGATATAAAGATTGATTGGTTTCTTATAACACAAAATCAAATGAAATCATTTGTTAACATCAGATACAGGGAAGCTAAGAGTACCAAACTAACATATCTTAAAAAGCTACAAGCTTGTAACAAATAAAATGTAGGATATGCATAAAGCTACATCTCAACCATTTAACAAGTCCCTGAATTCAACATAGCCATTTGAAAACAGTGAATAAAATCTGAGGTATATCAACTTAAATATACCAAGACCAAGCCAGTATACAATCAAGTCAAAACTATAGGCATCCACTATCCACATGCATGCAACAACCAGAGTTGTGATTCTTGAGATACGTCATTTGGCTCTACCAAACTAGAGCAATGATTTATAGGAGCAAGACTAGCAGAACAATACAAGTGACCAGAAAGGTCAATCATCAAAAAATCATTTGAGAAATGTAAATAGTCCAATACACGTGAATTTCAGAATTAAATGGGTCCAGGGTCCTCTAACTTACCAGTAATTTATCAGGGTTTTGATTATGTACTGTACTTCCCTTACTCTTAAAATCAACAATAACCTTGCGTAGCTCCTCATATGCTGTGAACTGAATAGCACCATGAGAGACCTGCTGAAAGATAAATTAAATTAAGCTCATTATAAAGCATAGAAAGGCAATGATAACTTTTATTTTTGTGAGTTTTGCCAATACTTGATAATTGATATAGCCATTGGAGTTCAGAATTGCCCCTTCCATACCCTAGAGAAAAGTAGCAACCTAATAATGGCTTTAGTAAATTTAGACTATAGCTTCATCAATAACTAAAAAGCTTCAGCAGAAAGTATTCATAAGCTAAAGGTTTAATACAACTAACTTTCAGATATAAACTCAGGAAACCTTATTAATACCCTAATTTTGTGAAAGAAAGACCTCTTTTTTAAATCAAGCACAATACCACACATTATATTTAATCACTAATTAAAATATTAAGTGCCAAATTGACGGGCATAATAACAAAAGCCAGCAAACGTACCAGAAATAGACCAGGAACAATCCCTCTGTAAAGTGCACTAAATCCTTCTTCCCTCATTATGGTCCTAAATGCATCTGATATTTTAACAGAATAAAATTTCACAAGTAGTTTGCAAATCATATACTGATGAATAAAACTACAACATATTATGCCAACATATGTTAATGATCATGTGACATCACATGGCAAACACATTCTGTTAGTCACTTAACAGTTATTAAAAGGAAGGATCAATTACGAAATTTCTGATAGTCTTTGGGTTTAATTGGCAGATCAGAGTTCATAGTGGCTAGTTGCAAATGATAAAATGTCCATTATAGATTGGAAAAGAATGACCTAGAATTTTTTTTGGGGGGTGTATACGATCTTTTATCTTAAAGCATAATTGTGTACATTATATTTAATTTGATTAAAATTTTAAGTGCTAAGATTGATAGGAAAATAACAAGAACCAGAAACATACCAGAAATAGACCAGGAACAATCCCTTTGTAAAGTGCACTAAATCCTTCCTCCCTCATTATGGTTCTAAATGCATCTGATATTTAATTTTTATAGATAAAAAATTTTCATGATTGGTTAGCAATTCATATGATGAAGATAACCACGATAAACAAGATATAGTGACCATGTTTTAAGTAGTTGAGTGAAACATAACCACTTCCCAAAATCAGAAAAGAGAAAAAAAGTCAACTTAACTACCTAACTCTTACATCTTGATCATTCCTTTTTCTAAACAACTGAACTCATTTATATATAAATTAAAGTTTTTTTAAGCAGTCTGAAAATCAACATCAAACAAGACAATGCAATGGAACAAATAGGATCAATGCATGTGCTTAATGCTGGTTAGTAATGAATCACTGAATATAAATATAGTGGTGATATATAATTTGCCACAAACCCATAACCATTTTGGGTGAGAGAATAAATGCTCTGTCAAATACCATGACAAATTGAACCAATTGCTGAAATTGACCTATTTTCAACATTTGCATACTAATTTCAAATTCAATTTAGGGCAAGGTAACTAAGATTAATAATATTCTTGTGCAAAAGACAATAATTAAGTCATGCTATTATAGCTAACATCTAGATCCAAATCACAAATAATATGAATGCTTAAAAGTAAAATCCCAACGTAGACAATTTAAAATAAAGTTAATTTAAGATGGAGAGCAGACCATAAACCCCAGAGTATGGTCGCGTCTGATAAAGAGGTGTTTGAAGCTGCAGTCTTGTCTTTACTAGCCATACAGGATTTGTGAAGAAGGAAACCTGACAAAAGGCAATGGAAACCATAATAACTGAAGGTTCAATATAGACCAGGTATTTTTTTTTTTTTTTGATCGGCAAAAATAATAATATATATATATATATATATGAGAAAAAGGATAGATACAAGAATTGACAAACAAAAAGTCCATGAGATCAAAACCACCCTATGGCAACCTAATACATAGAAGACATGAATTAAAGTGCCATAGACGGGATGGACATCAATATATAGACCAGGTATGTGCCACAATATGTTTGGAAGGCTTTGGAATCCTAAGCATCCAACTATGAAAGCAAAGCAAGATCTCAAAGATAAGCACAAAGATAAGGAAATAGTAAACTTAAGTATATTAGTTCCATTCTCACAAACAGTGCAAACAATAATTTTCATTGGCATATTCATCAATACAGCTCACCTAAAGTACTTCGTTGTGCATTTGATTCCTCTAAAGTGAATCTAAATTGAGGGATTCACTTTAGAGAGAAAAGCAAGTTGATATATCCATCAATGAGAAAGAAAATAAAGGGAATAAATTTCAATTATTTTATTTTTTATTATACATTTAAATGTAAGAGAGTAAGGCTGCACACAATATCCCTCTCTCTTACCTTTGCATTGCGAGGAGCCTCTGGGCAATGGGGTAAGTAATTTTTTTTTATACATTTAAATGTAATTTATCACTCTTTGCTGATAAAAAAAAAAATGTAATTTATCACAATCTAAATTGTTGATTTTCAAATCAATGGCCTTAACATCTCCGTTTTCCCTCTAAAGTGAATCACTCACTTTGGATCAGTCCTATCCCTTCATTTTATTGCTTTTCATCTCTCCTGCAGCCCAATAGTGCCAAACTTAAAAATGCAAAACCTCAAGGGCAGCAGAAACTCAACTCCAACATCCAACAAAATTCTAGCAGGGTTGTACAACATACTAAGAATCAATTATATCAATGGCAGATGACGGAAGGCATAAATTCCACCATATACAAACACACCATTGTGGACTATGGTGATGCCATAGTGGGCATCCCTTCACATTTTTCCTATGGCAGTTGGCAAAAAATCAGCCACGCCATTCCACCATGGTGGCCATGGCGCCACCATTTAACACTGCTAAGAATTATATATGTGGCTTTCTATTCATAATATTGAGATTTTGTGCACTTACCAAAGCTCCTGCTTCAGCAGCTGAGGCAAGATGCAGACCTGGGCTCAACTTCCCC
>PYAF01000967.1:123005-136544 GCA_007407185.1 Glycine tomentella | reverse complement strand
GGGGGGGGGGGGGGGGGGGGGGGGGGGGGGGGGGGGAGGAGGAAATAATCCTTTGACATGATAAAGAACAGCGATTTTGAAGTATTTGGTGTTAAATGAAACTACTATGTACTGTAGACTAGGAGATATTAACATATTGATATGGTCCTGACTAAGAAAAAGAATTTTGATATGTATTTTTCTCCTGTGTGCATGAGGGTGAGTGAGTAGGAGTGAGAGAAGATTTTCAAACTCATTAAACAAGTTAAAATTTTACTGGACAGAATGCATATATGCACAGAAACCAGGATGCAAACATCAAAGAGTCAGCCGTTCTATATAATATCACTCTCTCCTAGTGAGCATCAGATATGAAAAAGATAGGTTAAAAGTAGACGTCAATTAAATTCTCATTCTCATTCTCACTGATAGAATTTAGTACTTACAAGAAGAAATATAAACCCCATGAAATAGTTGACCCAAGAACCCCAGGAAGAAAGCCTGCATATAACCCTCTTAATCCCTGCAGGATAAAGCATGGCATATAAGTAGGACATTCATAGAGTATGACATACCCAAAGTAGCTAAAGCAAAACATTCTCTCCCATTGCCATTTGCAACAGATGTTAATTTGTCAAACACCAAACACAAACACTCCAAAATGGTTGTTTTACCGGTGTTGTACACATATCATTATTGGATATTCTTATATGTTGTATGACTTGACTTCTTGTTGTATCTATTATCCAAGCCCTTCCATGTCTTATAATTTTCGCATTTGTCAAATCCACATGTTGACACAGTGCTGTATTCTAAATGTCTATGATGGTCACTAAAATTTGGTTTGCATTGTTAAATATCAAGCATACTAGAAGATTCAGCAATCAAGATAATACCCTTTCTTAAGGGACACAGGAAAATCCTCACAAGTAGGATAAACAGCAGAAAAATGCGGAATTTCATTAATTAGATAAGAACGTTGACAATTCAATCCTTAATTGACAAAAAACATTGGCATTGGTACATTGAGAAATCACAAACCTCAGAGCGAGCGATGGCGAAAACAGCGTGAGCGGTGTTCTTGTAAATGGGAAGATGAGAGACTCGACCATCGTTAACTGCAGAAACAAATAATGCTTCTAAGAATTCGAAGGCGTGAAAAATAAGAAATGTTGGTTTATACGAGAAGAGTGAATGAGAAAGAACCTTGGAACCTAGTTCGGACAACATCGAGGGGATGCATGACGGCGACAGTGGCGAATCCGGCGGCGGCGCCGGCGGTGGCGTTCTCCCACTGCCATTGGTCGCGCTTGGGTGCTTCCGTTGACATATGGGATCTTTCTGATTCAGAATTGAATTAATTTATGCATTCAAATATGGAGATTGTGACAGCGAAAATGGTTTCGTTTTGTTTGTTAGGAGCTTATCTCAAGGGACTCTGGGAGAGAGATTTGTAATAGGTTTGAAAGTTCCAAGTTTATGGGTTCTTTTGTTAAATAAAGTTCAAGGTGAATTAGGTCGACAGGCTAAGGGTTTTACTAACGTGTTTTTAGAATTTGTTTAAAAAATTAAAATGAAAAAGTATTTAATGTAAAAATTATAAGATAACACAAAAAGAATTATGATCAACATAATTCTTCACCTCTCAATAAAAAAAAAAAAAAAAACACTTTATATTTTTAAGTTCATTAAAGAGTGCTCTCGAGATTTAGGACTGGAGCACTGGTTAACATTCTCAATAAAATAATATTATAGATTGAGTGAAATATAAATTAATGTGCCACCCAAGTGTAGTTTATTAAGTTTAATTTAATATAAACTACTAGTCCCTTGAGTAGTATGGTTTATTAAAAAATAATGTTAGATATTACTAACATTTTACCCTCAATTAGTTGAATTATCATAAACACTTAGATCAAAGAGGATACTTCCAAAATTTTCCTTAAATATGCAGCAAGTATATGTTTAGTGAACATTTTTTTTTCAACATGTTTTAGTAATTGTTAAATAAAAAAAAATATGTTTTTAGTTTTTATATTTTTATTATACACGATCAAGATACCCGTATTTTCCTATTGGTGATCAGTAATCTCATACTTAAAAAAAATGTGGATTACAAACAGGAATTGAGTGTAGCAAAGAGATTACCAACACTTTTTTTTTTCTTATTAAATTCAGTCGGTAGTTTATTTTCCTTGCCTCAAGTTTGATGCCCTGGGATAGTGAAAGTGATCTTGTGTGAGTTTATTTGGCTATCTAAAGTTTTGACCTAAAGATGAAACTTTATAATTTGTCTGAGGTTAATTTTTCTATAAAAAAATTAATAATTAATATTAGTTTTTTTGTTAGCAGCCGATTTAAATCTATGACCTCTTTTTCTCTCTTCTTTCTTATAATTCCTGAGGTTAGCTTTGAATCTATGGAACACGGGAACAGTTCTGATGTGTCTTTAGTTCTTTTCTAACTTGTGATTTGTTCGGTTAAATGCTCGAAGCATTTGATTGTTTGGTGATTAATACCCAATTTCTGATTGGCCTATTTGATTTTTTTTTTTTTTGGATCGTTTCTCTGACCTGCATTGTTTCTAAATATATGCACCCTAAATAATTGTATCTTTGCACTTCCATCAATGTGCTTGCACCTTTCAATGATATGTAAACCAAGCCAGTCAATACTCAAATACCGATGTACTACCGGTCTGAATTTGTTAATGGCAATTTTTTTTGTGTATGCTATGTCATATATCATCATATATGTTGACACAGTTGAACAAACTATTCTCAAAATACTCGACGATTACATTTTTGATAATTTGATAGCACGAATGAATCGTGTAGCATTGGAGATTTTTATATACTTATACTCAAATAAATTATGTCAAATTCGTCTAGAAGCCTTTATTGACTTATCTATTGATATTTTAATGCCATACACAGGTCATACAACCTTTTTTTATCAAATGCTTGTATTAAATGTTGGCATATTTTGTCAAAATATAATTTTTTTTATCTATAAAATCAAAGACAGATATAAAATAATTTACAACAGCTTATATCCTTCTCAACTAACTAAATTAGTCTCCCGTAGTAATTCATATATATATATACACATCAAAGTTAGAGTCATTAAAGGAGTTTTTCATGTTTGTAGCACAAGGACCTCAAGCTCATGCGACAGACAAAGAAGTATAATAGTACTGACCAGGATGGTCAAAGATGTAATCTTGTACTCTTGTAAGTTCCTCCTCCGTCAAGTTATTGTAAAAAGAATCCAATCACAAATAGTTTATATATTAATCTCGATGTATCAATATAAGCAGATTTTGAAACATGTCACTGAGAAAAAAAACAACACAAAAGGAAAAAAGGAACAATTAATAGAATAAATAAATAGAGACCCAAATAATTGAATATAATATCTTCATATAATGGCATGTTGCAGGGAAGTTTAAGAAAAAAGAGGCATGTGATCTTAATACAAGAGAAGGTCAGGAAGAAGCTTAGAAGAATACTAAAACTAATAAAATAAACAGAGGGTAATGTATTATGTTGTTATAAATGGGGTCAAATTTACAATAATGTTCCTTAAAAGTCTCTGAATATCCTGAGGAAAATAGAACCCAAGGGGATTTAGGTGATGGAGAGAATAGGATGCATATGGGGCCCAAATCACAAATAGTAAATCTTAATGTAATTTCAACTTGATCATTGAGAAGTATACAAAGAAAGAATTCAGTACCTGATTAACAAGTACAACTCGTTGATCATGAAGCTGCTGAATAATCATATCACAAACTGTTGTCTTGCCGGATGCTGCACCCCCAGCAACACCTGCATTATATGAAAAAAATAAGTGAAGTTAGAATCATTAAGATAAAAGAAAAGTTGTAAGAATTGAAAACAAGGTAACCAAACTTAGGACCTCATGAAGTATGAAGTAAGCTCTACTCTATTAATAAAACATGCTATTTTAATTGACAGAATTTGCAAAGCATAAAATGACCATGTAAATTTCATATTAGGTGAAATGATATTTTGATGCTAGAACTCAGATCCATACAGAAGACTTATGTAATTTAATTTTGCGTTAATTTTTAATAAATGAAGCTAGATGAATTTGTGATTTCTTTTCACAGCAGACATGAATTCTGACCTGACACATATGTAGCACCCATGTGAAATTCTATTACTTCAACTAACGCAAAATTTTAATTTAACAGTAGTGATTTTATTCATGTACTCTGTTACGCAACTTGAAGGCCTCATGTGAACTTATTTGGCAGTTTGTTATAACAAAACACACCTATGACAAAAGGTTGTTTATACATGTCAGTCTCTGAGGTTGTTGGTTGTTCTATGCTAGCCTGTCTTTGCTCAAAACCATCCATTTGAAATCCAGAAAAATGAACCTCTGCAGAAGACTCCATTAATTCTACAGCCGACTTAGCATCCATTGGCATAGACCGGGAAAAAATAATAGTTAACAATTACAGATAGAGAAATGAAAAATAAAAATAAAAGTCACCAAGACTAATCTGAATCTACTATGACTCTAGTACATATAGTCATCAGAACTTAGAACGCAAACTAACCACCTAACTAACTTATGCCAGTGGCAGTTAGTTATGTAGCAGATTAACCACCTTTTAACCTACTTTATAGTGTACGTATTAAAGATAGGGAGAGTTTATATAGATTGCCATCATCTAGAAACGCTTTAGTTTTAACAGCTTGTAAAAGTGTTTGATTGGGTCAAGTCAACCATTTTAGCCTTTGATACTTTTGGTCACTATCCATTTCTTATAAAAGACTAGAAAAGCTTTTTATTAATTTGCATATCATGACCTTGCATTGACTAAATTAGTCTAAGTACGTGCTTGGATAGCTTGTTGAATTGATTCCAACTCCAAAATACATGGTGGAGAATTTAAAGTTTGGAAGCAACAAAGAGTTACTTCACTAAGAACGTGGAAAACTAATCAATTTCCCACCAATGCACCACGTATCCAACCAAGGCTATTCAAAGCATACCAGGGGAATACAAAGGTTTCTTTCTCAAACTTCCCTGGGACCATTTTCTTAAATCTACCCAAAACCCTACAAATAGACTAAGCATCCCCAATTCCTCAAACATAACACAAAATTATACATCCCACTTTTATTTTGCCCTTGTCTATTATGGACAGATAAGAGTAAACAGTAACCAACAAAACACATCATATCATATAAATTTTCCAGCATAAGCATCAAACACACATTATGCTCATCCAATCATGACAACCCCTTCAACAAAGTAGCCAACAGTGATTCAAGTTTCACTTACCAAATTAACAAAACATCAATACACAGAAACCAAACAAGGAGAAGCTCTCTCCAATGCAACTAGCCACCCAGTAAAATTAAATTCCAATAAATATAATTAAAAAAGCTAACTTTAAGCTCACCCACTTCACCACTGTGCAAAAAACACACACACCAGTAACCACAGCCCAAATTGTCAACTGGGTTTTCCACAACCAAATCCAGATCCAAGAAAAAGAAATAAAAGGCAAAGATTGCAGTTGCAGATTTCATCAAAATTGAACCCCAAACAGAAACCAAGCAATGCATAGAAGGAAGAATAGTTGTACCAAATAGCCAAATGCTGATTCCAAAACACACCTGTTGAACAGAAGAATTTGACAAAAGGAGAAAGAGGTGCACAGCAATGGTAGAAAGGTGAGAGTTATTTATTGCAACAGAAACAGCTGAGTAAGCATCCTGTCGTTAGTTTTACAAATAAAAAGGACCTGGAATGATGGATTGTTTGCAGGATGTTTGTTGAATATGGCAATTATTATGTCTCTAGATTTTTAGTTTCAAGTTTCTCTCCGAAACACAGGATCAGACTGAGGAAAATAATAAATGCCCATATAAATGTTGATTTTGAAGCTTGGACTTGGGACCATGATTCTCTGAATAAATGTTTTGTTCATATAACTTTATTTTATTTTAAAAAAATATATATACTTTATTATAATTTCTCCAGATAATTATAAAAAAAATTAATTATCTTACCAAACTTAAATTAAAGACAAACATAGAATCTTTGTCATTTGAAATTTTTTATAAAAAAAAAATCAACATGTGATTTAATTTTAAATTATGGCAATTTTAATGTAAAGAAAAATATTTTTGTTTCTCAATGATTAGTTTATTTATGATACATACTATTAGCTACAGCTGTAGGAGATTCATTTCCTGATGACATGGTGATGGTGTGATATGTCAACATTGAGTTGTTAGATAATCCTTTTATTTCTTTTAGTATGATGAAATTAATGATGTAAAGAATTTATAGATTGTTGACTATATTTGATCAACTTTCTATTTTTTTTGGTACAAATCTTTCTAATTTATAACTACACAAAATAATAAGGAATTAATTAAATGTTTCCCATACAATTTTTTTTTAAATGGCGGATTTATTGCTATCTAACAATGTTATTTAAACTTAACCAATAAATGTTTTATTTTTTTAAAATAACGGATTTATAGCCATCTAAAATGTTATTCCTCTAATAAAAACAATGTTGTTCCTATATTTAAACTTGATTTAAAAGATTACTAAGTCTATGAACTATTTTGAGAATTTTTAATTGGATTTTTAAACTAAAAAAAGTATTATTAGATCTTCAATCTTCTATGATTTTTGTAATTATGTCATTAGAGTGAGTAAGAATAAAACCACTGCAAATTGTTATTTTTCCAACAGTTTTAAGCCATTATAAACTAACTCAAAAGACTCAATTACAAAAATTGAAGAAAATCAAGAACCTAATTATATTTTTTAAGATTATATTTAAAAAATTCAAAAAAAAAAGTTTAAGGACCTATTGATTGTATGATATATTAAACATTTAAACTTTGTCACTTGTCAATAGTAATATAAAATTTGTTCAGTCATCATTACACTTACGTGTGTTAATATTTTGTGAAATATTGGCCTACTATTATTTGTCCCCTCACCACTTGTTTTTTTATTCTTTCATTCGCTTTTTTTATCTGCTCATGCAAAGCACAGACAGTCAGACACGCCATTCTAATTTTAAATATTTTTATAAAAATAAACATAACATTTTTTTCTTCTCTTTCTTGTTTCCCTTTCTATATTATTGTATGAACCCTAGGCCTAATCCCCCAAGGCATGTACAGCTTCATTTACTTCCTCTCGGTTTTTATATTCTTGCCTTAAATTATTGATCTAATATATATTTATTTTTTATATGTGTAAAAAAAATTTGAATCAACGAACAATTAGATACTGTGAATAAAATTAATTTTTAACCTAATAGATTAAGAAACACATGCGATCTCTGATCTAAACCAAAAAAAAAATGTTGACCTAATTAATGACAAAGAATCTATAATGCCCTTTGTTTTCTTCTTTCTTTAAATGGTTTTGTGCGGTAAAAAAAGTAAACTTAGCTCTTAATATTTATTTATTTTTAAATAATAAGAAATTATGTCAAACAAAACTAGTTTACATGCTAGAAAGTTAGGCAAAAAGTTGTTAACTTGTTATACAAGTGAGTACAGAAAATGTTAAGCATTGAGTGACAATCAGCATTAACAAACATCCCTTGTCCACACAAAAACTCTACGCATATTCTGTGGAACTTATCAAAATATTATGACAATGTGTTAACATTTATCTGATGAAAGTTGAAACCTACGGTTGAAACTTGAAACCAACCAAAAACATAAAACTAATTATTGCTTTCATTTATTTGAAGAACAAAATTAAAATATCCAGCAGTTGGCAACAGTGCATTTCTTTAGGAATTTAGAAGAGCGCTGCAGAGTTATTTGATAAGTACAAGGAAACATTTTTATTTCCAACTCATAAAAATCAAACTTCATAAAACATTTTAAATAAGTTATTTTAATCACAAATTATTACTATATCTCCAAAGTTTTAAAAATTCGATTCCACAATAAGAAATGAAAGCATCCAAATACTTTTCCACTATGGTTTTCCTTTCGTGGATTAACTTGGTAACAATTTTTTTTATATCATTTCCCCAACTGATGTAAAAAAAAAAAAACTGTGCAAGATGAGAAATTGGTTTTCCAATTTCTCACTTGCAAAATATTTTGTATCATTCATGTAAATATTTCTTTAGGTGTATTATTAGGGTAATTTGTTACTTTTGTTGTATTGAGGTAAAAAACTTGTCAAAATCTTTTCACTATGTGCATATGTTTGAGAAATAAACATTTGTTTTTTAATTTCAAAGGCTCACTTAAAAATCTAGCAAAACAAATAAAACAATTATTTCTCCAAATGAAGCTAATTTCTAATGAAACATCCAGTCAAGAATAGAAGCATTTCACAATAATTCCAAGCTATACTGTAAAGTTGATGGCTTCCAAGGATGCAATTGTCACATTCCTTAAATATGGTTGAAACATCAATCCAGTCCACTTTTCAGTGATAGTATTGGACTAGAAATAGCTGAACAGTGCTGTATTATCACTGAAAGTCTATTTCTGATATCAGCATAATACTAGTACCAGAAAATAGCATAAAACTCAACTACTTCCTCCCAACAGAAGAAAATACAGATATCCTGGGCTCCTTGGGAGGCCCAGAACCTCCTGTCCTATTCCTTCACTGACAAATTTCCTTCCTACTCTCTTTCCCTACATTCTCACATATCCCACACTGCAGTGTTTTTTCTCACTCTCTCTCCATCATGTTCATGTCACCACTCTCCAAGAAGTTACTCCCTTGCACCATGATGCTAACTTGGAGAGCTGATTGCATGCTTCTCTGTAACATAATCCTAGTGTACACCTTAATAGGATGGGTTTCAATTATTCAGTTGTTGAAAAGTCATTACTACTCAGCTAGGAAAGGCAGGCATGGAATGGCCATTTTCTAAATAATTTGTTATAAGAAGTGAGTGACAGCTACAGCCTACATGAAAGAGAGAACTTACTTTGAAAGGAATTTATAAAATTGAATCACCAAATCCAGGTCATTCTCATATACCATACTGACTTTTCCCAGGCACGAGATACCAAATCTTGGGTCTGTTGTATAAATTATATTAATAACAATGTTTCAGAATAAAATACTATGAAGTTTGGTTATACAAATACAATAGAACAGATTCTGCATGCAACCATTCCTGTATCAAAATGCTCAAGTTAACCCCACAGCTATCCTAGACTATATAATGGGAGGAAAAGAAATATAAAGTAAAATGAAAGTTAAGAAAGGTCATTCCTTTCAAATGTAAAACTGCAGTATTGTTAGACTTTATTTGGGAGAAGAAAACACAGGGATTTTCCAGAAAGAAAAGAACCAAGGACCTAGGACAAGTGAACAACAATATCAACCTCAAATTCCGTCCAAGCAATACTCCCAACATCATTGTTGGCAAAAAAATAAATTCCTAAACTATTTTTGCATTGGCATGTCGAAATAAAGCATCACCCATCACATATCTACTATCTCATGTCAACTCATTTTCATCCCAAGGACCAAGACCAAGAACTAGAAGCACATCATATTTGACCATCCTGGGTTGAAGATGATTTGATCCATTACGAGTTTAATTCTTTTTTATGGATAATAGAGTGAATACCCAATAGCCAATAGATGGTTTTTGTATCTGGGAAAAATAAACATTAAATCAAGGATGCATGAATTGTCACGCACACACTGACACATATCCAACGATGGCATCAATGGTGTTGCTGCAGCCTGCGGCAGTGCTGGGCTTACACAAAAATGAGACTAGATGAAACGGATTAATGATACCAAAAATGAGGCACCAATGCTACAAAGTACAAACAACTAATATATTGCAATAAAACAAACATACCAACATCCATCTCCAACAATATCTCTTCCTGTATAGCTGTGGTCACAGCAACAGCTTACTGCTCATGAGTTAGGAATTTCAGGTAATGACAGTGAAATGCATTATATACTGACTTTTATCATATAAACTCAAAGGGCAAAAGCATCATCTTACATCAACTTCAACTTTAATTTTACATATCCAGTACTTAAATTTATCTCTCCATAAAACTATAGCTCAACACACCCATAGGTGCTAATCAAAAGGGATAAAAAAAGTGTTAAACAATGTCCCTTGTGGTTTGGGATGACTAATAAAAAGAAAGTCAATCCAATCCACCAGACTTCCACTTAGTGGAGCTGGAGCCTGTGAAGGGTAGATATGTACAACCTTATCCCTGTGCATGTAGATGGGCTGTTTCCAGAATTTATACCTTCTAACCTTATTGTTGCACCAAGACTTTCCAACCTCTAAATATTGTCCAATTATTTTACCCTCATGCCCTTTAATTATTAATAATTCTTCCATCGAAGATAAGGTGTGCAATTTAATCAGAAATGAAAAAAAAAAAGTGAAAAAGGGACGAACTAAGAAATTCACCTGTTTATCCTGTACAGCCTCTGCAACCCTTTTCTTCACATCTGCATATAGATACCAAAGTTTCCCAAAGTGCAAAGATTTCAAAATTAGGGAATTGATCAATCAAAAAGGCAGAATAAATCTGGCCAAGTAAAAACGAAGTACCTACCAAGCTGGGAAGTAAGAAAAATGAAACGATCGAAAAGATGGAAAAGGTGTTCCCTCGTTAACATTCCGGTACTCTGCATCCCAGATGCCATTGCGTATGCTCATAAACGAACAAACACGAGTCTCAGAGTCAGTCCACAACTTAACTTACCCAAAACGATTGACAATTTGTAATAATCATAGGCTCAGCCCTTTCCACACATTTCACTTTAGAATAAATAAATTATTGTTAATATTTTACAATTGAAAACTATTATTAATATTTACCCTTCAAATTGACTCCAATTAACTTTAAAAGAAAACAAAAAGTAGAACTCGAGAAAAGCCGAAGCCTGAAAGTATAATTTATCATTCAATTGCTGAAGGAGAGAGACATCACGGACAACAAATGAACAAAACCATTACCAAAAAAAAAAAAAACACTATGCTAAAAAAGAAAAAAAGAACACGTAAATATATTTAATATTCAGAAACATTATCATTATAAGCATTCGCCCCTAAACCTAATTCTGATTCTCATAATAATAAATTAGAAATCCTCCTCCATCTTGAACACGTGGTTCCCACCACCGTTCCCCTTCAAGCTGGGCATAACAGAAGCTTTCTGATACTCCCCCACGCGCTTCTCGAAGAAATTAGTCTTCCCCTGCAGCGAAATCAGCTCCATCCAATCGAACGGATTCTGAACATTGTACACCTTCCCGCACCCTAGCTCACCCAGCAACCGATCCGCAACAAACTCAATGTACTGGCTCATCAAATCACCGTTCATTCCCACCAACGCGCAGGGAAGCGCGTCGCACACAAACTCCCGTTCTATGTCCACCGCGTCCATCACAATCCTCCTTACGCACTCCTCGGTGAGCTTCTGTCTCAGCAGAGAGTATAAAAGACACGCGAAATCACAATGAAGCCCCTCATCGCGAGATATTAGTTCATTTGAGAAAGTGAGCCCTGGCATGAGTCCACGTTTTTTGAGCCAGAAGATAGCGCAGAAGCTTCCAGAGAAGAAAATACCTTCAGCAAACAAAGTTCAAAGATTAGCTTGATATTTAAAGGGCAAAGAAAGAGATTAAGAGTTAGCAAGTTCAAATTTCTCTCACTAACATTTGATAAAATTAAAATATATAAAATTGACTTAATGATTATAACTAAAACTTAAGAATGAAGGGAGCGGAAAAGGGGGAAAATTGCGAATTCGAATCTCTCTTATTAACGTTTTAATAGAATCAACTTAATGATTGACAATGAGACTTAAAGGCTAAAGAAAGAGATGACAAATTTGAATCACTCTCACTTATATTTCTAATAAAATTAATGAATTAACATTTTACAATGAAAACGAAATACCTTCCACACATGCGAAGGCAACGAGACGCTCGGCAAAGGAGTCGGAGGAATCGATCCAGCGTAGGGCCCACTGGGCTTTCTTGGTAATGCAGGGGATGGTGTCGATGGCGCGGAAGAGGTGGCTCTTCTGGTCGGAGTCCTTGATGTAGGTGTCGAGGAGGAGGCTGTACATCTCGGAGTGGATGTTCTCGATGGCGATCTGGAAGCCGTAGAAGGCGCGGGCCTCCGGAATTTGGATCTCCTTCGTGAAGCGTCCGGCGAGGTTCTCAAGGACGATGCCGTCGGAGGCGGCGAAGAAGGCGAGGACGTGGCAGACGAAGTGGCGCTCGCCGTCGGTCAGGTAGTTCCAGTGGCGGAGGTCCTGCGAGAGGTCCACCTCCTCCGCCGTCCAGAACGAGGCTTCGGCTTTCTTGTACATTTCCCAGATTTGGGGATATTGGATTGGGAACATGCAGAACCGGTCCGGGTTCGGTGCCAACAATGGCTCTTCTGGAATTGGAAGCATCGTGAATGTGAAAGAAGAATTAGAGAATGAATGAGAAAAAATAAGGATTTTTGAGTGTTTTTAATGGGGATTAGGGTTTGAGTTTGACAAATGAGGCGCGGGATTTGAAAAAGAATGAAAAATTTTGAGAGTAAAACTTGTTGGAGAAGATGGAACTGTCAACTGTTTTTGAGAGGGGTAGGTTGGGAATTTTGTGGGGGCGTGTTACAGAAGTTTATTTGGTGTGAAACTGACCCAACCAAGCGAGAGCAAAAGGAACCAAGAAAATAATTGTCACACGATTCGCGAACAAAAGGGATGATCGAGACTCGAGGGATTTTGTATTTTGCTCAGAACAAATCACTCTATATATAGGGAGTGCAATTAGTAAGATAATAAAAAGATAAATCAATTAGATGATTTATCTGTAACTAATATCATAAATCACTGTTTTTATTATCTTACTAATATCATAAGGAATATCAGAAATCACTTTTCAAATATATATTTTTTATCTTTAAAATTCAAATAAGATGAGTTTATTTAAATATAAAAAAATAATTTTAAAATAAACATTTTATTATTAAGCAATATATGATTTCTTTTTTAAAATAATAAAAACTTAAATTAATTTAGAAAAGCACACTAAAAACATAAAATTTATTTTATTAAAATAAAAATTTATTTTAACAAATAATTTTAAACAAAATAACCATATTCTTTCATGTTTTTAGCTTTTTACTATCAACTAAATATTGTACTTAATGTTTATCATTTTTCAATCCTCATTTTTAATATTTTTAGTTTTAACTTTAAATTTTAATATTCTTTTAAAAATTGTCAGTAATTAAAGATAATAATATATCACAATATTAAACATTTAATATTAAGTCATATCACTTTTCAAATATATATCTTTTATCTTTAAAAGATATATATTTTATCACTGTTTTTTTATATAAGGAATATCAGAAATCACTTTTCAAATATATATCTTTTATCTTTAAAATTCAAATAAGATGAGTTTATTTAAATATAAAAAAATAATTTTAGAATAAGCATTTTATTATTAAGCATATATATTTTGTTTTTTAAAATAATAAAAAATTATTTGTTAAAATAAATT